>CAUYON010062968.1:0-25368 GCA_963573935.1 Arctocebus calabarensis | reverse complement strand
TTGGGGGGAATTGATCTACTCTTATTATTCATATTGCTAGAGTTTTTCTGTTGATTGCACCTCATGATTATTTTTCATTGTTGCCTATGACCGTCCTCAGAATTGGGGAGGTGTCTTTCCCAGATCAGACCCTGGCAGAATCACTCTGTTGTTATTGGATCTTTGTAGGGAGTGACTCTGTGTTTCTAATGATTTCTGCCCTCCATTTTCTAAAAGTAAATCTATTCGTCTTTCCTATACAGTTATCAATATCTTTTTTGGCATCTATCACCACTGTCTGTGAGGAGTGCCTTGCTTATTTTTACCACAGAGAATGTAGGGAACTCTAAAACAAAAGTTGTTTTGAAACACTTGCTAACACCAAGATACTGGACCAAATTGTGTATACGTATGCTTAGTGAGGCTATCTAGGAAAATATAAAAAACATCTAAACTGGGATGCATCACTTACTTGTGACCTTGAACAAGTTTCCTAAGCCTCAGTTTTCTCATCTATAAAATGCAGATACTATCACCTTGAGATAGATGTTAAGATTAAATGAGAAAGATGAGTTTGTCTCTGGATTTTCCCAAAGCTCCACTAATATATTAAAAAGGAGGTTTTAAAAAATCCAAAAGGAGAATGGAAGGGGAGACCACATCAGAAAAGAAATAGTCATCTTGGAATATTAACAGGTGGTAGCTAGAACCACCTGCAAGAGGAAAAGCCAGCAAGTAGGCAGTTCCTACGCCAGAACTCTAGAAAGATGTGGGAAGGGAAGACACCACTGAACGCTGCAGTGAGGATTGGAGCTGAAAATAGGAAGACTGGTTTGTGTCTTTAAGAGAAGCAGTTAGGTCCTGGTTACCATTTCCTCCCCTGAGGGCCTTGCAGGCACTCCTCCACCCCAGTAGAACAAATGTGACCCTTGCAGAAGTTGAACCAGATTGCCTCTGGGTTTATAGACATTGGATGTAAGGTGACACGCTGAGAAAATGTAAGTGTTCATGGTGAACAGAGAGAGCCCATTGAGTCTCAGCATGGATCTCTGTGTTTATCCTTGAATTTTGTTGAGCTTGGATTTACAAAATTTTTCAGACTCACGTATTTCATCAAATTTGAGAAGTTCTTTGAAAGGATCAACAACATGGGCGGTGCCTATGGCTCAAAGGAGTAGGGCGCTGGCCGCATAGACTGGAGGTGGTGGGTTCAAACCCAGCCCTGGCCCAAAACTGCAAAAAAAAAGAAAGGATCAACAACACTGACAGACCCTTAGCTAAACTGCCTAAGAAGAAGAAAGGCTATGTAAATAATTAAAATCAGAAATAGAAGTAGAGACATCACTACCAACATTAATGAAATAAAGAAGATTTTAAAGAATACAATGAAGAATTGTACACCAACAACTTGATCACCGAGATGAAATAGAGAAATTCCCAGAGACACACAAATGGCCAAAACTGGCTCAAGAAGAAATGGAAAGTCTCAATGGACTTAAAACAATGAGATTGAATCAGTAATTACAAACCTCCCAACAAAGAAATGTCCAGGAATAAATGGCTTCACTAACGAGTTCTACCAAACATCTAAAGAAGAATTAACACCAGTACTTCTCAAACTCTTCCCAAAAAATAGAAGAGGAAGGAACCTTCTGAATTCTTTCTATGAGGTCAGTCTTTCCTTGATTCTAAAGCTAGACAAGGATACTACAAGAGAAGACAACTACAATACCTTTTAAGAATATAGGAACATAGATGCAAGAATCCTCAACAAAATACTAACAAACTGTATCCAGCAGCATATTAAATGGATTATAAACCATGATCAAGTGGAATGTACCCCAGCAATGCATAAAAGTCTCAACATAAGAAAATGAATCAATGGAATACACAGCATTCTTACACTATAGAAAAAATATCACAAGATGATCTCAATATACACAGAAAAGACATTTGATAAAATCTAACACCCTTTCATGACTAAACACACACACACAACTAGGAATAAAAGGGGACTGCTTCAATAAGATAAGGGCATTTATAAAAAACCAACTGTTAACATCATGCTCAATAGTGAAAGACTGAACACTTTTTCCCTTAGATTAGGAAAAAGAAGTAATGCTTGCTTTCACCATTACTATTCAACATTATATTGGAAGATACAGCAGAGCAGATAGGCAAGAAAAAGAAATAAAAGACACCCAAATTAGGAAGGATAAGTGAAACTATCTTAACTTGCAGATGAAATGAACTTATATGTAGTGAATGTTGAAGAATCTACGAGAAAACTGCTAGAGTTTGAATGAATGAATTTGAAATGAATTCAGCAAAGTTGATGGGTGCAAGGTCAGCATACAGAGATCCCTTGTTAACTATGGTCTGGAAAGGAAATTAAGAAAGTAATTTCAAAAGAATAAATGTCTAGGAATAAATTTAACCAAGGAGGTGGAAGACTTTAAACAAAACATTGCTTAAAAAATTTTAAAAAGACCTAAAAAAGATAAAACCTAGATAATCCCATGTCTATGGATTAGAAGATTAGTCTGGGTAAAACAATAGCACTACCCAGAGTAATATACTCTCCCCTGGGATTCAATGCAAGCCCCCGTCAATATTTCAATAGCCTTTTTTATTTTTATTTTATTCATTTGTTTATTTATTTTATATTTTATCTTTTTGCAGAGATGGAAAAGCTGATCATATGGAATTGCTATGGGTTCTTGAATAGCTAAAATGTCAAATACATGAAGAGATAGAAGTGCGATGCCATTACTCTTCAGAAAAATTCAAATCAAAACCACATAAAGTGTGGAGGGAGTAAAAATATATAAAATAAATATACAAGACTTGAAGAAAGTATACCAAAATGTTCATGTAAATGAACTTCTTATTTTCTGCTGTACATTTACTTATATTTTTCTAATCTTCAACAGCGGCATGTATTACGTATATCAAATCAAAAAGTAAAGAGCCATTGCTGACTATGTTTTACCTTTTTACTAAATTTACATTGCGAGCTCCTGCTAAGCCAAGCTTAGGAAAGAGGCATAGACCAGCCCTTCCTGGTCATCAGTCCTATTGACAGAGAGTTACTGGGATGGAGAGAAAAGATACTTTACATTAAGTAGATGCCAAGAAAATTATGTTACAACAACATTATGTATTTATTAGCAAACTTGTAAAATCAAAGCTTTGGGGAAAATATGGAATAAGGTTGGCCTTTAGGCTTTACTCCCCCCTTCATTCCTTCTGCGTTTCTGTTCTCATATTTCTACTTCCCTTCTCATATTTCTACTCTCTCTATTAAAACTGATAAGTCTCTCACTGAAGATGATAGTGTCCTGTTAAATACTGTGACATAATGAATTATCACAAAACTTAATGATTTAAAACAGCAATCACTTTATTATTATCTCTTGTGGTTCTGGATGTTGGCAGGGGTCAGCTAGTTCGTCTGATTCCGGGTCCGAAGTCTTTTTCATCTGAGGATGTCTGGATCTGGAGTCATCTAGAAGTCTTCCTCATTCACAGACAGGTGGTTGATGCTGGCTGATGACTGGGCAGCTGGCTGGAACACCTAAATATGGCCTCCATGTGGCTTGGCTTTCCTCTTGGCTTGGTGATTGGGTTCCAAGAGCAAGAATCCCAGTAAGGATACCTAACAGGAAGTTACATGGCTTTTGTTAACAGAGTCTCAAAAATCAGGCAAATCTGTTGCATTCTATCAGTGGAAGCAGTCACAAAAGTCCACCCAGACTCTAAGGGAGGGGTCAGAGATCCCACCCCTTAAGGGAAGAAAGGGTTAAAATTTTTTCATGTATATTTTAAAACCACACAGATGGTAAGTAATGTGAAGTCATACTACTAAGGCATGAAGTCATATTACTAAAGTTTGACCAATGCCTTGTTTTATTTCCTTTGGGGAATTTTTCAATTTTTAAAATTACCTTATTTCTATATTTGTAGAATGTCTGGTTATTTCCACTGGGTTGAGAGTTCCATGTGAGGAAGAGTTTTATTTGTCTTGCTCTCCACTGGGGATAAATCTCCAGTGTCTAGAACTGTGCCTAATATGTGAAGCCTCAGTTATTATTTGTGTAATAGAATGGAATTTGAAGGAAATGGAATGAGAATGGGAATGAATGAAAATGGCATGAAAGGGAATGAAATGAAAGTGGGATTAGAATGGAATGGAACGGAAAGAGAATGGAAGGAGTAGAATGGAATGGAACAGTCATGGAAAGAGTGGAATGGAATAGAATAGGAATCAAAGGAGTGGAAGAGGATGAAAGGGGATGAAATAAAATGGACGGGATGGGGTCAGATTGGATCAGATCAGATCCCAGATCTGAGAATGGGAGTAACTGAATAGTAGTCCAGTCTCACCATTAACAAGTCTCATGATCCTTGGAAAGTCACTTAAGCACCTGACCTTATATAATATCTCTCAGTTTGAGCATATTTGATGTTTCTTCATAGTTAGATTTAGGCTGTATATCCTTGGCAGGAATATCATAGGAAAGATGCTGTGTACTCCAGGTGCCCTGTCAGGGGACACATGATTTTAATTTGTGTCATTACTTATGACATTCATATTAATTACTTGACGAATGTGGTGTCTGCAGATTTTTCTACTGTAAAGTTATTCTTTTTCCTTGCATTAATAAGTGTTTTGTGGGGAATTACTCTGGACCTAAGGAAATATTTTGTTCCTAACCAAATTTTCTATTTATTAATTTATTTATATACATATCAATATGGACTCCTGGTTTCCCATTTTATTCAGTGAGTCTTAATCTATTACTAATATATTTATCCTAATATTCAAATTATACCAGATTTGGTTAGCAGGAGCACCTTTAGTGTAGCCTCTGTGTCCTTTTAGTATGCCCCAGTGTTCTTTAAGCAAGTCCTTGCTTTTTGGCACACTGATAAATTCCAGGAGCTTCTTGTATTTTCCCTGTCCTAGCCTTAGAATCAGCCCCATCTTCATAGAGCTTGAGTTTTTCTTAGTTGAGAGTAATATTTAGAAGTCAAGATCTGAGTGTATACCCATTGCTGTTAGAATGCTACTGCTGGCTCGGGGCCTGTAACTCAAGCATCTAAGGCGCCAAACACATACACCAGAGCTAGCAGGTTCGAATCCAGCCTGGGCCTGCCAAACAACAATGACAACTACATAACTGGGCATTGTGGTAGGCGCTTGTAGACCCAGCTACTTAGGAGGCTGAGGCAAGAGAATCGCTTAAGCCCAGGGGTTGCTGTGAGCTGTGATGCTACAGCACTCTTCCAGGATGACAGCTTGAGGCTTTGTCTCAAAAAAAAAAAAAAGAATGCTACTGCTCCTGATGGCCGCTGTGAGGCCAGGAAGGTGAAGTAAGTCTGGACTGGTGGAGTCAGCACAATTAGTAGTCAACCTCGACCTAAGACAGGACAGGCAACAACTCAAAATCTTTTCGTCTTCTTGACTCCAGCCATGTTCATGCTGTCCACCCGGTGAAGATCTCTCACCATCAGAAAAAGCGCCTACAGGAAGGCAGAACTGGACCCCGTCACGATAGGAGAGCAGGTTCTGGATGGCAAAGGTTACCTGTCCAAAGTGCGCGGCACCGGCGAGGCGCTGGCCCCGGCACATGAAAGTGGCTTTATTTGGCCAGACAAGCAATGGGAAGAGCACGGCGATCAATGCCATGCCCTGGGACAAGGTTCTGCCCTCTGGGGTCGGCCATACCACCAGTTTCTTCCTGCGGGTAGAGGGGACAGACGGCCATGAGGCCTTACTCCTCACCGAGGGCCCAGAGGAGGAGAGAAGCGTCAAGATGGCAAACCAGCTGGCCCCGTGCCCTGCACAGGACATGCAGCTGCTGCTGGCAGCCTGGTGAGTGTGACGTGACCCAAGTCCAAGTGCCCCCTTCTAAAGGATGACCTCCTGCTGATGGACAGCCCCAGTGTTGGTATCACCACAACGCTGGACACCTGGGTTGACAAATTTTGCCTGGATGCTGATGTGTTTGCTGGTGGCCAACTCGGAGCCCACCCTGATGCAGACGGAAAAGTGATTCTTCCCCACAGTGAGCGAGCGCCTCTCCCGCCCGAACACCTTCATCCTGAACAACAGTTGGGACGCATCCGCCTCGGAGCCGAGTACAGGGAGGGGGTGCGGTGGCAGCACTTGGAGCGTTGCCCCAGCTTTCCGGTGGACGAGCTGGGCCTGGTGGATCGAGCCCAGGCCTGGGACCGCATCGTCTTTGCATCTGCCAAGGAGGTGCTCACCGCCAGGATCCAGAAAGCCCAGGGCATGCCTGAAGGAGGGGTGCTCTTGCAGAAGGCCTTCAAGTGAGGCTGCTTGAGTTACAGAATTTCGGGAGGAGATTTGAGGAGTGCATCTCCCAGTCTGCAGTAAGACCAAGTCTGACCGCGGAGGCCTCCGCCTTGTCAGGGAGTCTGCATCTCGCAGCTCAGGAGCAGCAGGTTCACCGCCTGCAAAGGCGAGAAGAGCGGCAAGACAGACTGAGGTTTATTCACAAGCAGCTGCAGCTTTTGGCTCGGGACTATAAACTTCGCACTAAGGAGATTACAGAAGAGGGGGAAAGGCAGGTGTCGACTGCAGTGGCGGAGGAGATTCCGCCCTCCCGGTGCTGGCGGTGGAGTACCAGCTGGACTTCCACCCTTCTCCCGTCGTGTCGTCCTCAAGGTTTATAAGAATGAATTGCATCACCAGATAGAGGAAGGACCGGGTGGAAACACGTCGGACGGTTGCTCCACGGCGGTCACCAGCTCCCTGCAGACCACGCAGCGGGACAGGGAAGACGGCTCCTCCCTCCTTCCTGCGTCTGTGCGGGGTCACACAGACTTGCTGGTCCTGCGCCGGCGCTTCTCCCTCAGCTACGATCTGAACTGTGATAAGCTGTGTGCCAACTTCCAGGAGGACATCGAGCTCTGTTTTTCACTCGGGTGAACAGGTCCTGGGCCCCAAGAACAGCCGTCGAGCATTGATGGGCTACAATGCCTAGGGTCAGCATCTCATCCCTCCGACGCCAGCCAACCCAGCATGACAGCATGACCCCACCTGCCACCGGGCTCCCTCACCCAAGAGGAACTCCTGGTTTCCATGGTTACCGGCCTGGCCTCCCGGACATCCAGGACCCCCATGGGACCAGAAGGCGGTAGGCTGGCCGCTCACTGCCCTCTCCCTTGGGCTGTACGACTTAAGGAGGGGGCCTTCAAGCGCCAGTCGGTCCAGTATGCCGGTAAGAAGCTGCAGGTCATCATCATCTACACTGGTTCCAACTGCAGCCACCAAGTCCGCAGGCACCGTCTGGGACCTTTGCTCATCAGTGTCAGCAAGTTGACGTCCACCGGGAGAACCTAGAGCAGGAAATGCAGCCGTGAACAAGAAAATTGAGGTTCTTGATTCAGTTAGAGCAAAGCAAAGCTGCTCAGGAAGAAAGCTGGTTGGAGGGGTGCGTCAACATGTTCACGCACCAGTACCTGCAGCCCAGTAGAAAGTGGGGCCTGCGAGGAGAACCGGGCGCTGCTAGCGCCCAGTTGCGTGGGTGGGGGCATGTGCGGCTGTGCCCCCGTACCACCAAGGCAACGAAGCACCCTGTCTGGTGCTGTTCTGAGCCCTTCCAAGCTAGTTATTTCCCTCTCCTTCGCCTGCCAGTGCTGGAAGATCGGGCTCACACCCCTAAGGGAGACTTTCTAACATGCCCACGGACAGCGTGGTACCTACCAAGGAATCACGTCCAGGCTTTTCTCCACTCTGTCAGGCTGTCTTGATTGAAATCTCTGGATTGCTTGCTACGGTCTCAGCAGCTCAGCTTTGCAGGACGCCACGCTGAGGCCCTCGGGGTATCAGGCAGATACCTCACTTTCCTCTGCCGGTGTACCCCGCACACCTGGAGAGAGGCTGACTTAGGGGTGACTGGATTCTCTTCCCAGAAGTATCAGAAAGTTCCGAGAAGGCCAAGTCTGTCCTAGAAGGACGGTGGCCTGACCTTAGAGTCCTTCCGCTGCAGCACTCCCTCGGGTTCATTAAGCCCCCTCGGACACATCTGGGCCACGAGGCTGGTGTGCCCTGGGCTCAGTCCCAGGCCAGCCCTGTGCCCGTAGGGTGGGAAAGACCGGCGGAGACAGCTGGCGGAGCCTCGGGAGGGGCGTGTCAGATGCACGGTGCTCTTGCCGGTGGCCGGCTCCATGACAAGGGGGGACTTCCCCCTCCTTTGCTGTGGTTCTGTTCCTTGCCTATGGTGGCCTGTTTTATTGCTGGTGGAAGTTGTTTTGGTGCAGGTAAAGGATGTAGTAGAGGGATGGAGGGTGGGGTGGGGACCCCAGTGGCAGGTTGAGGGGAATGGGGCTCACCCAGGATGGTTGGAGAGCAATCCCTGCATTTGACCTAGCTGTGTGAGGAACCCATGGGCCTGAGAGCCCCCACTGTGCTAATTTGATTACACCCCTGCTGTGCCCCTTGGGAGACAGGACTCCACCTCCAACCTCAGCCATGCCCCAAGCTGCCCTTGGCCACCAATCAACCAGACTCAGTTTCTTGTGACTGCAGTAGGCCACAGGGCAGTGTAGGAAGCTATGTGATACCCATTCTCCAAACCTCCCTTGTCCTCAGAGCCTTGGCGGACACACCTGTCCTCATGTTTATTTTGAGAATTGTTTCCTATTGTTAATTTTAGGGATTGTGACTGGTCTAAGTGGAGGCAGGCTCCTGTCGCCAAAAAGTTAACTGTGTGGAGAAGACAGTGTTTGGGGAGGCCTTGGCAGCACAGGTCAGAGAGCTCCTGGAAGTAAGCGGCATCTCTCCCAGAAAGCAGCTCCCGGGCAGGGGTCCCACAGAGTGTGCAGCCTGGTCCTGCTGGGCTCCAATCCAGCCATTACCCAGCTCCGCGGAAGTGAGTGGGTGGCCACACAGGTGACATGCACTCTGCATACCTGCTTGTGCTTCAAACCCTCAGTCTACCCTGTTGCGTGGGACAAAGTGATGGACTTTGCAAGGTTGATCTGCAGTTAGGAGGATGTTCTGAGTGTCTGCCAGGCCTGGATGGATGAGGCCACCTCACAGCCTGTCAGGGAAAATCAATGTCACCCAATTCCAATGGGGTTGTGCTCTTCTTTTGAAGAAAAAATAAATAAAAAACAAAGAACTTCGAATAAGCATAAAATATTTTATCAATGTTTCCCCCAGGGAATGAATGAAATTTTGAGCTTCTTACACAATAAGTAAAATTAAATTTATACCACAGAGGGACAGATCCTTTCTAAAAGAAGTATGACAAAACCCACTTTCTTTTAACGCTGCTTTGTTCTGTGTTTTTGTGTTCATTTACTGGACCGCAAGACATGCTTGACACAGTGAGTTTTCTCTGATGTATTTGCCTGAATTACTCCTGTATCATTGCTGATAATATTGAAAACGAAAATAAAACCTGGTTAGAAACCCAAAACATAAATAAATAAAAAGAAATGCTACTGCTCCCAAGTCCCTCTTCTTAGGGACAGGATTTGGGGAATACACACACACACTCACACTCTCTTCCTCTCTCTCTTATATCTATCTATCTTATTTATAAATATTGAAAATCTTAGGTTCACCCATCTTAAATGCCAATCTAATCCCACAGAGTTCATTCTAATTTCCCTATTTATAACTCCCTTATCCATAGCATAAAACTAGGCTCCAATTAACCTTAAGATATTTACTTTCTAGGCCACCCCCTGTATGAAATCAACCTCCCTGCCCTACAGGGATGCCTCTCACCATGCTAAGGCTCTCAAACCATGCAAATATGCATCCTTATCATGGATGCTTTCACTTTCCTGCTCAGACCTTGATATTAGATCCCCTGCAGAGGATTTCCTCCCTCTACCTGTGCTCTAAGTAACCTACTCACACACACCTTTGTGTGGATGCCTATTTCCTGGCTCAAATGCTGGCTTCATACGTCACACTGCCCCTCCAGAAGTCGGATGCCCCCTCCTCAACCTGCTCTGACTCTGACAACCCACTGTGAGACTTCTCTAGTTACAGGTACCTACCTTAGTCTGCCTCACCTATACTTTTTTTTAAATCAAATTCCTTAAGAAACAGAAAATAAGGAAAGAGAAGAGGGCAAGCAAGAGAGTACAATTGGAGTCTTATCTCTGCCACTGTTAGAATCTGACTTAAAGCAAGTTATTTAACCTCATTATTCTTTAGTTTCTAATTTTTAAAATGAGAATGATAATATAATGATGGAGATCTCCTAGGTTTGGTATGAGAATGACATAAGATAATGCACACAAAGTGCTCAGTGACTGTGTAGCATATTTTAAGGTCTTATTTTAGGTTAGTTATCATGAAACCTAAACTATATTCTACAGATCAGAACAAAATTTGTCATTTGAGGTTCATCTGTGATTTCTGGGTTGGCCTACTTTTAGAATGTTGGGTTATGATTCAATGTAGCTAGAGCATACATTTAAAAATTAAATCTGTCATGATTTGGAAATTGCACATCTTGTCATAGCTAAAATATCTTTATCTCTAAACACTTTGCAGCTACAAAAGTGAGCAACTAGAACTTTACATGAAAGTGAAAGACAGAGTGAGGGAATGAGAATATTAGTATTTTTTTTAATCTGTGAGGTTTTGATGACAATATTAGTATTTTTATTCAATCTCTGAGGTTTTGATGACAGTATTTTAGCAATTATGTATTATTCTCTCCAAGGATACTGGCTTTAGGGTGCTGTACATATACATAGAAAAGACACAGTTCAAAAGAAGAAAAAGACCCATGATGGTCACAAGTGTGAAGACTGACTACTGATTCTCTTTGCTTCATGCTCTCTGACAGAAAAGAAAGAGGTGATTGTAAATATAAAGGGTGTGTGAATCTATAAATTTTATGGTTTTTAAAAATTATTATAAAGGGAAATTACAAACATATTTCACTTATAAACGAGGGTACAATATCCTCAACAACATATTAACAAGTTGAATTAAAAATTATTGTTCAAATAATGTACTTTGGTCAAAATTAAATCCAACTTATATAAGAATTAGTCATTCTTTTCTTTTTTTTTCTTTTCCTTTCCCCCATCCCCTCCCTCCTTCTCTCTCTGTCTGCTCTCCCTTTCTCCCACCCACCACCATGTCATTAATTGTCATTAATTGTCCTCATATCAAAGCTGAATACATAGGATTCATGCTTCTCCATTCCTGTGATGCTTCACTAAAAATAATGTGTTCCACCTCCATCCAGGTTAATACAAATGCTGCAAAATCTCCATTTTTTTAAATTGCTGAATAGTAAATTTTATTTTTTTAAGTTTAATTTTAGAAAAATCAACACACACACATAATTAGTTTCATCATGTATATTTTAGTGTTATTTACAATTATCAGCTTAGATATTTACCCTGAAAAATTTCTTTAACCAGATGATGGCATGAAAGCAAGCAAGCTTCATTCCACAATATCCCCCCCACAACCCCAGCAGCCAAACAAATGTATACAATGCTGAGATTATCACCAGCAATATTCTAGAACTCAAATAGGAAGATGAGATAGTTCCTGGGACCAGAAGTAAAAAAATGGAGTGGACAGTAAGAAAATTAAACTTCCATATCTGTAACACCCTTTCCCCTAATCTGGCATCATACAAAGAGAAAATTTCCCCCTAAGCCATAGTTTCTACAATAGGAAAAGTGAGATCAAGGTGGACAACCAGCTTCTGTATAATCTTGGATTCCCTGGCAGAAAACCTGTCACTGCCTCAACACACAGAAAGAATTGGTAATGCTTATAGGAGCAATTTCCTAGGGATAGCCAGAAAAAAAGAAAGGAGGTGGGACTATCACCCCCAGTTGTGGAAACTCTGTTCTGTAATTTGGACAATGGAGATGCCAAATCAGAGTGGCTTCTCAGCAGCAGCACAGTTTAGAGAGTTTGTTGCGTAAGTCCTAGTCCCAAACCCCTAGCCAGCCTTCCTACTCTACCAGGATGTCCCCTTTGGGATCTCTTTCATTTGGGATGGATAACATTCAGTTTGTTTACTAGAACTGAGGAAAACCTGGGTTTAATGCATCATCTAGTGCCAAAGAGTACTGATATTTAAGAAGAAATTGAGCAAGAACAAGGGGTAGGAAGCTATTTAAGGAAATAATAACAGAAAACTTTACAAAACTTGATAAAGATACAATATTCTAATACAAAAAGGCCAGAGAACCTCAAACAGATTTGAACAAAATAAGAGTTCCTCAAGGCATATAATAATCAAACTCTCAAAATCAAACAAAAATCAAATAGTCAAGGACAAGAAGAGGATCCTAAAAGCAGCAAGAGAAAAAAAGAAAATAACATATAAAGGAACTCTAGCTCATCTGATAACAGACTTCTCAATAGAAACCATACAGGCCAGGAGGAAATAAATAACATTTTCAAAGTTGTGAAAGAAAAAAATCTTCCATCCAAGAATACTGTATCCAGCAATGCTATCCTTGAAATATGAAGAAGAGATAAAGGCTTTCATAGATGAACAAAATATAAGAGAATTTGCCACCACCAGACCCATCTTACAAGAAATGCCAAAGGAAATTATTCAATCTGAAAAGAAAACAAACAAACAAACCTGCTAACGAGCAAAAGAAAACATTTCAAGGTATAAAACCCAATGGTAAAATGAAGTATGAATGAATACTCTAATACTGTAATTATGGTGTTTTATCCACTCATAACTCTAGTACGAAGACCCAAACACAAAACTGTCACAAACAATAATAGCTATAGCAACTTGTTATGAAATAGGCAATATAAAAATATGTAAATTGAGACAACATAAAGTCAAAGCATAGTTTCTTATTTTTTGTTTCTATTCTTTTCTTTATGATCTAAGATAAGTTTTCAACTCTTTAAAATAGTTTTTGGTATCTATAAGATGTTTTGTGTAAGCCTTATGGTAACCATAGCACAAAAACCTGTAATAGATTCACTAAAAATAAAAACCAAAAATTAAAGAATACTACTAGAGATACTCAACCACAAAGGAAGATATTAGGAAATGAAGAAAGTGAGAGCAGACTTACAAATCAACCAGAAAACAAACAACAAAATGGCAGTACTAAGTCCTTACTTAATAATAACATTAAATGTAAAAGGCATAAAGTAGCTGAAAGGATAAAGAAATAAGACCCAACTATATGCTGCCTTCAAGAAACCTACTTCACTTAGAAAGACACATAGACTGAAAGTAAAGGAGTGAAAAATGATATTCAACACAATAGAAACAAAAAAAGAACAGGAATAGCTACATTTATAAAATAGATTACAAATCAAAGACTATGGAAACAGACAAGGAATGATACACATATAATGATAAAGGGGTCAATTTAGCAAGAGGATATAACAATTATAAATATCTATGCACCTAACACTGGAGCTCCCAAATTTATAAAGCAATCATTAATAGACTTAAAGGGAGAGATAGACTTTCTTTAAGTAGTACAAAAATAGTAGGGGATTTAACACCCTACTCTTATAATGGAGAGATCACTCAGACAAAAAAAATCAACATAGAAATATCAAAGTTAAGACACACAGTAAGGCATTTATAACACATTTGAATAAGCCAATATTAAACATCTGAAAAAGAAATCAAAAAGCCAATCTCACAATAGCTATGAAAAATGTTAAATACCTAGGAATCAATCTATTTAAAGACATGAAAGATATATACAAGAAAAACCATAAAACTCTGGTGAAGGAAATAGAAGCAAACACACACAAAATGGAAAGATAGTCCATATTCATGGACTTGAGGCATTAATATTATTAAAATGACAGTAATACCCAAAGCAATTTATAGATTCAATGCAATTTCTCTCAAAATTTTAATGACATTCTGCACAGAAATAGAAAAGAAATATCCTAAAATTTATATAGGATGAGCCCAAATAGCCAAAACAATCCTGAGCAAAAAGAACAAAGCTGGTAGCATCACACTACCTGACTTCAAAATTTATTACAAAGCTGTAGTGACTAAAATAGACTGGAACTGGTATAAAAACAAACAAATGGAAGAGAACAGTAAACCTAGATAAACCCAAGTATTTACAACCAAGTCAACTTTGACAAAGCTGCCAAGAACTTACAATGTACAGTCTCTTCAATAAATGGTTTTGAGAAAACTGGATAGCCATCAGCAGAAGACTAAAACTAGATAACTGATTCTCACCAAAAATCAAATAAGATGGATTAAAGATTTGAAACAAAACTACGAGAAGAAAACATTGGGGAAATGCTCCAAGATGTTGGACTAAGCAAAGATTCCTTGTGCAAGACCTCAAAGAACAGGCAACAAAAAATACATACAAATGATCACAGGTAAGTGAAAAATGCTCAACATCATTAATCATCAGAGAAATGCAAATCAAAACCACAATATCACTTTACCCTAATATGTCTTTTTATCAAAAAGATGAAACAAATGCCAACAAGGATGTGGAGAAAGGGGAGCCCTTATACATTGTTGGTGGGAACACAAATAGTACAGCCACTATGGGAAACTATATGGAAATTCCTCAAATAACTAAAAATGCAACTACCATATGACCTTGCAATTCCATTACTGGTTATATATCCAAAAGAAAGGAAATCAATACAACAAAGGTATATCTGTGAAAAATATAAATTAAAAAAAAGCATATACACGCTCCCATGTTTATTACAGCCAAAATATGGAATTATTATTATTTTATTCATAATAGGCAAAATATGGAATCAATCTACATGTCCATCAATGGGTGAATGGATAAAAAAAAATCTGGTATATTTACACAATATTATTCCAACATAAAAAAGAATGGAACTCTGTCATTAGCAGCAACATTCCTGGAACTGAAGTTCATTATGTTAAATAAAATAAGCCAAATATTGCATGTTCTCACTCATGGTGAGAACTAAAATGTGAATTTTAGGAAGATTAGGAGTAGATAGGTGGTTACCAGTGGTCAGAAAGGGTACGTGGATGGGGGGAAATAAAGAAAGATAGATTAATGGGTACAAAATATACTGTCTGGTAGAAGCAACTAAACCTAGTTTTTATATTTTATTTCAAAAGATTTAAGGAGCATAAGTAGTTTTATGTTACATGGATATATTACACAGTGGGGAAGTCTGGGGTTTTAGTATACCTGTCAACGGCATTAGTGTATAATCTACTCAATAGGTGATTTTTCATCCATCATCCTCTCCCATCATCCACCTGAGTCTCCAATGTCCTTTATATCACTCTGTATGACCACTTACACACAGTTTAGCTTCCAGTTATAAATGAGAAAATGCAATATTTGATTTTTCTTTCTTTTTTTAATTCTTTTTTTTTTTTAGACAGAGTCTCACTTTCTTACCCTGGTGGGGCGCCGAGGCATCATAGCGCACAACGTCAAAATCTTGCGTTCAAGAGATCCTCTTGCCTTAGCCTCTCAAGTAGCTAGGACTTTAGGTGCCCAGAACAGTGCTCAGCTATTTGTTTTAGAGAGGGGGTCTTGCTGTTGCTTTGTTGGTCTCAAACTCCTGAGACCACCTGCCTTAGCCTCCCAGAGTGCTAGAATTATAGACATTAGCCACTGTGCCCACCCAATATTTGATTTTTCATTCATGAGTAATTTCAACTGGGATAATGGCCTCTTGTTCCATTCAAGTTGCTGCAAAAGACATTATTTCATTCTGTTTTATAGGTGAGCAGTATTCCATGGTGTGTATATACACCACGCTTTCTTTATCTACTCTGCAGTTCATAAGCACTTAGTTTGATTCTGTATTGTTACAATTGTGAATTATGATGTGACAAACATATAAGGGCAGGTGTCTTTGTGTATAATGACTTCTTTGCCTTTGGGTAATCCGGAAGTGGGATTGCTGAATCAAACAGTAGATCTCCAATAGTTCTTTGAGAAATTGAAGACCTAGTTTTTGACATATAAGTAAGGTAACTGTAGTTTGCAATAATCTGTCATATTTCAAAATAGCTAGAAGAGAATAATTCAATGCTTCTAGCATAAATAAAAGGCAAATTTTTAAAATTTACTTAGGATGTCCTAAATACACTGATTTAATTGTTACAAATTAAATTAATATATTAAATCATCACATGTACCTTGGAAATGTTTACACCTATTATGTATCAATTTTAAAAAATAAATAAAAATCTTTAAGAAATTACAGTGTATTAATTCAATGAAATATCAATTAGTCCATAAAAATTATGATTTATGCCTGTATTTTTGACATGGAAATATATGTAGATACATTAATTAGTAAGGGAAAGGCAGATTACATAGAAAACACATAATATGGTCACATTTTTGTTCAGGTGGTAAAAACACATGCATGGAGTCTGTAGGGACACAGACAATATGACAGAGATTGTTTCTATACGGTGGGATGAATATGAGTTTTAGTCTTCTATTTATCTCTATTTTATAATTTATCATTGGTGAAAATATGTATTAATGTAATAAAACCATTACTTGAAACAACTCACTGACTGCAAAATATGATTAATTTAATCTTCAAGCACTGAAAAACTACTAAGGTTTTCTTTTTTTTTGAGACAGAGCCTCAAGCTGTCACCCTGGGTAGAGTGTCGTGGCATTACAGCTCACAGCAACCTCCAATTCCTGGGCTCAAGCAAGTCTCCTGCCTCTGCCTCCCAAGTAGCTGGGACGACAGGCGCCCACCACAACACCTGGCTATTTTTGTTTGGGTTGCAGCTGTCATTGTTGGTTGGTGGGCCCAGGCTGGATTTGAACCCGCCAGCTCAGTTTTACATGGCTGGCGCCTTAGCCCGCTGAGCCACAGGCGCCGAGCCACTACTAAGGTTTTCTAGCTTCTAGATGGTAGAGGAAAGGTGAATGATTTCCACAGAGAAGCAAACTTTGGATTCTCTGTGTGTTTTTTGTTTTTTTCCAGCTAGAATCTTAAAGAAATCCAAAACCAGAACTGCAGAGCATTTGCTGGCAGTTGGGACCTGAAGGAGACCAACCACAGAACCGAGGGACACACTGGATTCCTGGCCTGTCCCCTGGAAAAATTCCAAAGTCTCCAGGGATTGCACACAGCATTGAGTCAATCTGAATTTCACTCAAGAAAAGTTGAAGATCCTTAACAAGGCACTGGGTCGACGTTTAAGCTAGTGTCTCTCACAGTCCTCTGTGCAGACACTAGTTCCATGGTCTATTAGCAGGTGATAAGACAAGAAAAGGGTTCCATGCTCTAAGAATTTGGGGGAGTATCAAGTTAAATGCTGACACATTTATTTTCAGCAGAACCTTCACAGAAAAGTGCAGATGTGCTTGATCTCTCTGAAACAGGTACCACATTCACAATTCTCTTACTGACATTTTTTCCTCCACAAAGTGCCTAACCTGTGCTAATGCTCACTCAGAGCTAGATAGGTCCAATCAATGAGGTGAACTTCAGGAAGACGTGTGAAGATTGCATAAATGGCCTGGCAGTGGCAGAAGGGATTCAAAGTGGACCAGCAGGGAATAGAAGAATACAGTCGTGATGCAAACTTGAGCAGTCTTCATTCCTTCCTAAAGACACTTTGCTTTTGTACAAGTGATACATGATTATTATACAAAAAAAGAAGAAGTAACGTAGAAGTGTACAAAGAAGGCCGGGCGCGGTGGCTCATACCTGTAATCCTAGCACTTTGGAGGCTGCGATGGGCGGATTGCTTGTGCTCAGGAGTTCAAGACTAGCCTGAGCAAGAGCAAGATGCTGCCATCTCTAAAAAATATCTGGGCGTCATGGCGGGAGCCTGTAGCCCTAGTTACTTGGGAGGCTGAGACCAGAGAATTGCTTGAGCTCAGGAGTTTGAGGTTGCTGTGAGCTGTGAGTTGTGAAGCCATGACACTGTACCAAGGTTAACATGGTGAGACTCCATCTCAAAAAAAAAAAAAAAAGTACAAAGAGAAAAGAATAACTCACTTTTGATCCTGTCATAAGTAATTTTAAGCATTTTCTTTACAACAATCATGCATGCTGTCTTCATAGCCATTTATAAGTAGAGAATGTGAGATTAGGAGAAGTTGCTATCTTGCTTGGGGTCCATAGTTCCTGCGTGACTGGGCTGAGCTTCAGACCCACTTCTTTCTGACTCTGTGGCCCATTCTTCTCCCAGCAACACTGTTTTCACTGAATTCTACAGCAATGGCCTTCCTCATTTCCCCTGTGCATGATTCCTCCTGGTTTGTTTTCCGTCACTCCAATCTATTCCTACTTCCATCTACCCTCTCTAACATATCTCTGCTGCCAGGTTAAGTACCCGTAAATGCATCTATCCCAAAGATGCAGCCCCCCCCTCAAAAAAAAAAGCTTCTTATTGAATCTGGCAGGAGCTGTGAGGTTACAGTGGCTTCACAGAAGAGGACAAGACAGTTAACATCTTCCAGTACTCTGGTGAGCCCTCAAGTCAGGTGAATTCTAGAGAGGAACAGGATGCACAGAAGGGTCAAGCCAAAGGTCCGGATGTTGCCCCCTTTCTCTTCTGTTCCTTTCTGAACACCAAGGGGCAGTGGGTCCCTCTGCATCACATAGGAGACTAGGTCTGGGAAAACTACCAACAATCCACAGCGGAAACTGGAAAAGGAAACTGATGTTTTGATTAGGCAAATATTTGAAATTGTTTCATTCCAAAGAAAAATATCCCAATTAAAGTGCCAAGCATTCAATATTCACAAACAGAAAACAGATGCAACATGTGTTCAGTTTGAAGCCGACCTGGGAATAACTCTCTTGAAACTGAGTGAGGACATATTTAAACAATATAATTCATAACAGAGCACCAGAGAAGTTTCTCATAGGAGGCAAAGGGGTACTATACACACATTTAATTATCCCTAGAGTATGTGTGCGAACCAAGTGGAATAAATACATGTCTGCTGATCAGCTTGCAATTCCCACATGTTTTTCAAATGACTGAAGTATCTTAGACAATAAGGTAGTGTCCGACTACCTTAGACACTAAAATCTCTTTTATTCCTAAAAATATGTATATATATTTCTAAAAACATTATTAATACATGTATGCATATTTATTTGGTTCTAAAAACATTACCAATACATATATATGTATATTTATTACATGTATATATGTTTATTATTAATACATGTGTGTATTAATAATGTTTTTAGCACCAAATTATAAAACTATAGTAATTAGCCAGTGGAAAATATTTTCTTCTACTTCTCTAGTTCAATGCTTTCCTGAAAAAAAATTTTCTCCTTCCTGATTTGGAAACAGAATTTGGAGCCAAGATTTACTTTCTCTTAGAAAGGAAACGCCAACAAAGTTTCCTCATCCTTTGATCCTTTCAGAAAAACGAGGCTTATCACTCTTCAGAAAACAAAATTTTCTGATAATTTCTTGCATTCCTTTTGCATTAAAGTGAATGTATGTTTAGAGTACAAAAATAGGATCATAACTAAAAAAAAAAATTGGTATCAGAACAGCTGAATTTTAGCCAATCTTCCATCCAAGGGGATCAAGAAGTTTTAACAGGCCTATAAAATGCTTCCATATGTTTCTAATCAGAAAGCTAATAGAGGATACCAAATTTTGATATTTTACACTTACTATTGTCTTCAAGGTTTTGTATTTTTTCCTGTTACTGTTGCTCTTTGTTTCGACAAATGAAATTTCTCACATTTAGAATGTGTTGTTTTAGCAACAATTCACACATTTAAAATAAACTCACATAGAATCAATTCAGCAAATATGTACAGGATGGCATAAAGTTCACCTGTGTTTAACATAGTTATCTATTGTAGTTATCTATTTTAAATTGCATGTGAACTTTATGGCCACCCTGTATAGTGAATGCTTGCTATGTAAAAAAAACACTACATGGTGTTATAATGTACTTTCCTTTGAATTAAACTCTTATGCTGGTTAGTTTTTATTGGCTGATTTTTTTTTTTTTTTGGTAGAGATAGAGTCTCACTTTATCGCCTTCTGTAGAGTGCTGTAGTGCTACAGCTCACAGCAACCTCCAGCTCCTGGGCTTAGGCGATTTTCTTGCCTCAGCCTCCCGAGTAGCTGGGACTACAGTGCCCGCCACAATGCCCGCTATTTTTCTGTGTTGCAGTTTGGCTGAGGCTGGGTTTGAACCTGCCACCTTCAGTATATGGGGTTGGCACCCTACTGGATGAGCCACAGGTGCCACCCTATTGACTGATTTTTTGAAGCAAAGTTTCAACGTGATTTTCTTCATCCCAGTTTCTCACTATCCTACTGTACAATTGACCACGTACTTCTGAAATCCCAATTAATAAAACAATAGATTTAGTGTCTAAGAAAATTAAAACTACAAACCTACTGAAATGTGGCAAAGATTATAAAACATTAAATAAAATTGGCATGTATAGATACACGATGTGGTCTAAGATTGCTGCACTATAAAACATGTAAGTAAACACCGGTGTCATGATCGATGGCATTTTTGGCCCCAGTCCCCTGCTCCTCTCTCCTTCTCCTATATCCATACTTTTCACCACGGCACTTGACAAGGTTTTCCCATAGTAGGCGTAGGCAGGGCATAATTCTCTACTTTTAGCTTAGTCATGTGAATTGTTTGTGCTAGCTGCAAGATCAGGGCTCATGAGCTTTTGTGTGTTTCTACTTTCTTGTATTCCTGCCACCCATGAGAAGCATGTACCCTAGTTAGTCCACAGATGCTTGAAGGAGGAATTTAAAAGAGTGGAGATGAATGGGCCCAACTAAAGGACCCTAGACGAACCAGCATGCAGCAGAGCTCCAGTTGACCTCCAGCTGAACCCAGCTCACAGCAGCCGTCTGAGTTTGCCAGGCTGCCATGACAAAGCTCCACAGACTGGGCGAGTTGAACAGCCGACATTCACATGCTCACAGTTCTGCAGGGTGGACTCTGGGTTCAGGCTCTCAGCGGGCCTGGTTTCTCCCTTGAAGATGGCTGATTTTCTGCTGAGATAGTCTTCCCCTCCATGCAGATGTGTGTCCAGATGTCCTCTAAATAGACGGATACCAGTCCTACTGGCTTAGTGCCCGCCCTAATGACCTCATTTTACCTTACTTACCTCTTTAAAGACCCTATGTCCAAATAAGTCACTTTCTGAAGCATTGACTTTAGGATGTCAACAGGTGAATTCAGGGAGCCACAACTCAGCTGAGCTTCATCAAAGCTTGACCTAGAACAGTCAATCCTCAGGCATCTCACAGATTCATGGGTCATAACCATAAATTAGAACTTTAATGCACTGGGTTTTGGAATAGCTTTGTTATAAATCACCAGCTAACCAAGGCAGATAGTAAGAAACCATGTTTAAATGATTATAAGATGAGATTTATAGTAATTTAAAAATATTTTCTTTAAGATTGTTACCACATATTATTTTAAGCTAGATATATATTTTTCTGAATGTAAAGTAATACATTTTCATTACTTTAAAAACAGAAAATATAGTAATATGTGGTTATAAAAATATAAAAACAAGTATCACTTATAATTTGCCCCATCTCATCCATGAGAAATTATGTTAAATATAATACTTTCCAATTATTTTCCTATTTACAAACACATACCTGCCCATACAAATTTTTACACATATATCCATATATGTTTTCACAAAAGGCATTTATATTATACATATTTTAAACTGCTTTTATTTTTTAATAAAAGTTTTCCCAAGGATAGCATTCTATGTAAATAAATATAGTTATTTTGTAACTTTAATGGATGCAGTGTTCTAGTTTATTTGTTATCATAATTTACTTTTCATTGATGATTATTTACATTTTATTTATTTTTCAGAATTACCTTTTTTCCATTTAATGAAAAGGATATAATGGTATTTCTTTCCCAGATGCTTTGAGATTTGGAGTTGAAAAAAAAATAACACACATGTGAAGGCTATTGCTAACTAGTTTACTTTAAGAGTTCAATTTCAGCCAACTTTACATGGGTGGCTGAAGCACAAAGATGGTAATGTATTTGGCCCTGGTGTAAAGTTCAGTGAATTGCAATAAGGATGATGATAACAGCAGAATTGATTCCTTCATTTTATTAAGCATTAATTAAATCAATCTATGGAGCTTCCTGTAAAGTGTAAGACACTGTCCTACCCACGGTAGAAAGGAAGCAGACACATGTGGCTTCAAACATCCACACGGCCGGCAGGGGGAGCAGACAGGTTGTCCTCGGCAACAGGCTCCACCTTAAGTGCACAAAGTTACATATGAGATCGTGAAAGACGCTCGTGTAAATGTTCGAAAGAGAAGTCTTGCTTTTCAAGTTTTTCTAATTTTACGATAGATACCCTGTACCTTTTCCTAAGAGCACTTATTTTCTTCTTGGTTTTTCTTTTTGAACAAGAGAAAAGAAAATCCTTGCTTTCCTACCAACAGGATACATTTAACAGTCCTGCATCTTTCAGAGGAAGAGCCAGGTAGGCAAATGTTTTTGAGAAGTATTTGAGGTAATTACTTCCTCCCTTTAGCTTTGGCCAGTCAGCTGTTAATTGCAGTCTGCTTTCTTTCCTGCCTTCTGTTATCCCATCTCCATTGGCTTAGCCAGGACAGGATGTCAATGCTGATGACAGAGGACAGCGTCTACCTCTCCAGTCTAACCACACCAACAGCACACTGCTGCCATTTTTTCTATAGCTTGGCCACCCCCCTTCTTGTGACTTTGTGATAGAAAATCTTGACCTCTGGAAGAATGTGTTGATGATGTTCTTGTGTAACTTCTCCTCCAGAGGGTAAGACCACTTGCTGTGTCAAGTAATAAACTAAACATAGGTATTTTTCTCTGCAAAACTGGAAACCTCATAGGAGGAAACAATATTTTTATCTGAGCACACTGTTTAAATTCAGATTAGTATGAGCCATAAATTGTACAAACTCTGTTTCAACCTATTTTCTTCACTTCCATCAGCAAAATTAGAAAGCACAGATCAGTGCAGCTATATTGAGTCATTCTTTCATTTCATGTTTTTAGCAATGTTTTGAATATTAGGTTTCTAGGTAACCAATACTCAGGCTGACAGGTAATATTAATGACAGGTGTACACAGTAACGGTGTGAGATGCAGAAGAATGAGGCTGGAGACCTACGGGTACACATATTGTCAATCAAGATGACAAAGATCTGGGCCAAGGGGGAGGATGAGATTCTATACTGAAAAATTTATTAACAGACTAAATATAGGAAGTGGAAGATAAAATTAGACTCATAGTACCAATAATCACAATAATAATAGCAATAACAGCAATAGTCACAACAACAGGAGATTATTTTTCTTTTTGAGACTTAGTGTCACTTTGTCACTCTCAGTAGAGGGCTGTGGTGTCATAGCTCACAGCAACTTCAAACTCTTGGGCTAAAGTGATCTTCTTGTCTCAGCCTCCTGAATAGCTGGGACTACAGGCGCCCACCACAACACCTGACTAGTTTTTCTTTTTTTTCGTAGAGAAAGGATCTTGCTCTTGCTCAGACTGGTCTCATACTCCTGAGCTCAAGTGACCATGTGCCTCAGCCTCCCAGAGTGCTGGGATTGCAGGTGTGAGCCCACTGCACCCAGCCAACAACAGGAAATTATTGAATGCTTCCTACTGTCTGGCATCATGCAAAGTATATTATCTATATTACCCTGTTGCTTCTCTGGAGTATCAGAGAGGTAAATACTATTATTGTTATTATTATTTCCATTTGTGGAAGATTGAAGCACAAAATTATTAAGTGACTTTAGTAAGTGACAAAGCTGAGATTTTTTACTAGAGCTTAAGTTCTACCCTATAGTACTTATGGGCATTTATGTTCTAATGTTCATTACTGTGCTTTAAGACTATTATTACTTTTATAATAAAATGATAACTATAAACACTTACTTAAGGCGGGAAAATTGCTGAAGGCTTCTTATTAGAAGACGATCACCCCTGTAGGGAGCTAAGACTCAGGCTTCCCCATGTGGTTTATTATACCCATTACAGCTACAGGTGTTGCCATATCCATATTTGATCTTTCTACATTCATGATGAGATAAAATGTCTGAGGAATTGCTCTGAGACTTTTACACAGAACTTCCTATTGACAAAATGTATTACACAGTGCAGAGTGTACCCCCTACAAGGTGGACTCTGGATTGTCCTGGCTGGGGTGCTGGCCACAGCAGTGAAGAACTCCAGGGTCACTATTTGGACTTTCATAAGAACACCCCTTTCTTCTTTCTTGCAGGTCCGCCTGGCTCCTTCTAGGGGAGTCACTGGCGTTGGCTATGGCAGCTCCCCCACCTGGAGCATGGCATCCCCTTAGTCCACAGGGATCCCCACAGCCAAGCAGGCAGACAAGGGGCTGGAGGCAGAGGACAAAGGACATACTTGTACTGTCTTATCTTCTATCAGGTCAGCTGACGCTGCCTTCTTGGGAGCCCAGCAAGATATCCAACCAGTGATGATGGCAGGTTGCTGCTCTAATGCAATTTCAAAGTGATGCCCAACTTCCTCATTTCCTGTGAGTGCCGTGTCCACACTCAGTAGTATCCACATGGGCTCTTCCAAGCTGTGAATCTAACAGAGCATTTGCTGAAAATGTTGCATGGTCCAGTAATTAAATTCGTCTCAGCCTCCTCCTTAAGGTCAGTGAGGTCTGTCGGACCTAGGGATTTTGTAGACTGCAGAGTCATCTTTCAAAACATATTGCAATTTGTACTTCTTCAAATCTGGGGAGCAATCAGCTACAAGTAGAACATCTACGCTTTTAATAGCCATTTACTCTTCACCTGCAGAGGGCGACAAGTGCCCAGGTAGGTGGGCTTGGTTGCTGGACACCCGGACCACTACACAATACACTGATGAAGACGGGAATCCTACAGTTTCAGCGGCTCACCTGCGGTCTCAGCCTGTGCACATGCATAAAGTCACATGTAGGCCTTTGGAATTTTAAAATCCCTACTCTAAAAAACAGAAACCAGTCTCTCTCTTTATCTCTCTCATTCTCTCTCACTAAGAATTGTTCATAATTGATTCCTCCATAAAATTTGTAAATTGTTTTTCTCAATAGAGAAAATATTTCTAATATATACCATTATCTTAACATAAGATTTTATTTTTCTTTTTTATTTAATACTTTGAATATAGTACATAATACATTCACAAGTTTCAAAAATAAAAAGTACAGAAACATGTAAACTTTCTTTCCTACCCTGGTTCTCTGACTCTTTCTTTTTTTTTTTTGAGATAGAGCCTCAAGCTGTCACCCTGGATAGAGTGCTGTGGCATCACAGCTCACAGCAACCTCCAATTCCTGGGCTCAAGCGAGTCTCCTGCCTCTGCCTCCCAAGTAGCTGGGACTACAGGCG
>CAUYON010062966.1:0-32159 GCA_963573935.1 Arctocebus calabarensis | reverse complement strand
TTTTTGTTTGTTTGTTTGTTTTTGAGACAGAGCCTCAAGCTATCACCCTGGATAGAGTGCAGTGGCATCACAGCTCACAGCAACCTCCAATTCCTGGGCTCAAGCGAGTCTCCTGCCTCTGCCTCCCAAGTAGCTGGGACTACAGGCGCCCGTCACAACGCCTGGTCATTTTTTGGTTGCAGCAGTCATTGTTGTTTGGTGGACCTGGGCTGGATTCGAACCCGCCAGCTCAGGTGTATGTGGCTGGCACCTTAGCCCGTTGAGCCACAGGCGCCGAGCCAGAATCTGGGTTTTTATCTGTTCCTCTCACTATTGCATTTTTGTGATCTTTGGCCATGGCTGCCCTACCCCTTGCCTGGTGCCTTCTTTTCCCTTTTAAATCTCACTTTTTTTGAAAATGCTCTGGTCATAGCTTTCACTCCCAACCCTGCCCCAATGTGACTTTGGCTGGCTCCCTGCCACCAGACTTCCCATCCCCTAGACTGTGTTTAAAAAAAATACTCTCAATGATTGCTACTGGTCATCAAACTTCAGTATCTGAAGAAGTGTTTCTGGTCTTTTTCTTACTGGACTTCTCTGCTGTAGTTGGCACTTAAGAGTTATTACTCTTAAAATTCTAGTCTTGTGGCTTCAGGGACCCAGGCTGGTTGGTGTGTGTTCCATCTCTGCCACCTAGAGGTGCTGTGCACCTTTGAGCAAGTGTCTTTACCTCTCTGTGCTTTTTTTTACCTCTCTTGCAAGTTGGTCATAATAGTAAACCTTACTGAGAAGAGTTATAATGATAAAGTGGATTAAAATTTATAAACCAGGATGGGTAGAGGGAGGGCAATTAGTGGGAACACACCTACGGTGCATCTTAGCAGGGTACTGGTGAAACTTATTAAAGTTAGAGTATTAATGTCTTTATATAGTGATCAAGGAAATGCCATGAAGGATATCTGTAATAGTACGATCAAAATATTTCTGAATGTATATGAATCGTGCCCTGTGATTGCACCAATGTACATAATTATGATTCAATAAAATTATTAAAAAAAAAGATATGATATAGCTGCATGCCCAATGAATTCATAGAGAAATGAGTTCTTGAAAAATAGAGGAAAAACCCAATGAACAAAAAATGAATGCCATGAAGATAGAACTGATTATGCACACATCTCAGCTCATGATTAAACAAACCATCTGATACTTTACTAACCAAATCATATAAACTACTCATATTGAAGTAGGAGAGGAAATTCAAATGGAAACGTAATAAATAACTGACTCCCATGAAAGTGGTCAAAGCATATTAAAAATATATTGGAAAAAATATATATATTGGATATGGATATTTTTATGGAAAATTTGTTATACTTCTAACAAGTTTATAATGTTCTTCTGCCTGGAACTTATCCTTGATTAGTAACCATGGATTAGCTGCCTGAAGAGGGCAGAAGGGCAATAGTAGCTTGCCAAGCAGTTTCCCGAGTTGGCTGCACTTTTTGTTATTTGATGAGCCCTACAGGAGGTGGGGGAGTAGGGTTGTCTTGAGAACAACATGGAGAATGTCTACAACAGCTTATTTTCTTCTTGAAAACCGAGTCCATAGAGGCACAATGTGACCAAAGAGCGGTGACTTCCGATAGGGACGTTCTTGTTGAGATTTCTTCCCATTAGAAGTGGTTTCAAGGTTACCTCGTTTTCAGAGTAACCCTTTCTGCCTAGGGCCCCAAAGGTACAATTTCCCATTTAAGGTTGGTGGTTCCAGCTTTAGATTCACATAGGAATCACTTGGAAAACTTTAAATTTCTCTATCATCCATTAAGGTACCTGTTACATGGAATCGTATGCACCCTTTTAGAGTACACAGTGTGATAAGTTGTAAAAATGTGCACCTGTGTAACCATCACACCATCAAGATTTAAAACATTTCCAATACTCCAAAAGGTCCCCCACATCCTTTGTAGCCAATCCTTCTCAGCACCATCTCCCCCTCATCAACTCCCCCTTTCTCGTGGAGGTGATGTAGTGTTTTGGGGGAAGGGGCAAAAGGAATATGGAAGTGAAAGGACAATTCAAATTAGTAGAGTGATTTGAGGTATCTACAAACCCATGAAAAAAGTAGAAGAGTAGGTGCTGGGAGCCCATCTGAGTGGGAAACAGAGAAGGTTAAAATCTGCATTCTTAAACTTCATGACTACTGACATTTTTTTTTAATTTCCTTGCAATCTTCGGCCAGGGCTGGGTTTGAACCCACCACCTCTGGCATATGGGGCTAGCGCCCTACTCTTTGAGCCACAGGTACCAGCCAGCTGCTGACAATTTTGACTGGATAATTCTTTGTTGCGGGAGCTGTTGTATGCATTCTAGAATGACTAGTAATATCTCTGACCCCTCTTGGACAACAGTAGAATCTCTCCAGGTATAACTACCTTTTTAGGCACAGCCCAGGGTCCCCGGCAGTGCCAATCCTACCATCTCCCCTCAAGCACCATTAGGTGAAAGCACCACCTTCTCTCCAGAGGCCTTAGGAAGGCGTTCCATTTGCCCTTTTAGCCTAGAAGCTCCTCCTCTCCGTCCGGGTCTCAAGCCTTTCACTTTCATTTCCCAGCCACTTCTCCTCAGAAGAGAGGAACTACTTTCTAGGGAAGAGCCCTTTGATGAGTGAATCCTGACTCCGCCTCCCCCTAACATTTAATCAGCACTTCTCAGAAGCTGAGATTCCTCAGGGGGTCCTGCAGGTACGTGAGGAGGCTTGTGGCTAGGGGTTGAGGGAAGGAGCGTGGGGGACTCCTGGAGGAAAGTTCTAAGTGAAGTCTGCCGTGTTTGATTTCCTGCTGTGAGTGGAGGAGAAGCCAGCACGCAGACTTCCTGCTCGGAGTGCAGACGGGGTGGCCGGGGCAGGAGTGTTGCTGAGGCAGAGCCTGTTAGGTCTGCAGGTAAAGTCCATCCCCATCCCCTTCCTATTCCATGGTTTTGATTTCCTACCCTGATAGGGGTATAGGAATCCTATTCTTTTTTCTCAGAGATGACCAGAAGTTCTCTTCTTTTCTGTCCCCTTCTACCTCTGCAGAAGGTGGCGAGAGGACGTTCCTGCTTTCCAAGTGTATGCAAATCCGAGCTGCCAGTATAGGGCATCAGGTAGATGGGAGCCTCCACCTTGGGGCATGGCCAGGGGAATTCTAGAGCTGGTTCTTTCAGACCCATCCTGGCAACCAGTGAGGAGCTGTCTATGGCTATCCTGACATAGCTCTAGCCCTTGGCTCACCTGAGGACAACAGGCTAGATGATCTGACTGTTGCCAACCTCTGTGTCCTTTTTTATCCTGTGTCCTTCTGGAGGTCCTTCTGCTCATCCCTGAATGCACTTGCTTACTCTTACTTCAGTAGCCCATGTGGCGCCAGTGAACCCACATGCCTTAGAACTTGAATCTCCATCATTCCTCCTCTGAATCACGCCTTTCCACTGACTGCCACTTCAGCTTCTTACTGTCCTTTTTTCTTCACTGGGAACTTATTATCAGGAGTTTGTTATTGCTTAGAAGGAGCCCAAGGATACATTGTGTTGGGTTGGCAATCTGCTATCAGGTCTTGGTGTGGTTTTGTTGAAGAATTACAAGACACACAGATAGCAAAACAAACAAGAGGCCAAGTTTGTCAAGCAAAAGCAAGATAGGTTTGCCACATACTGCAAATGGGCCTGTGTTATTACAGGATGCTCTGGCTATTAACTGAAATTTCATTTTATGTCGCCTGGGTTGGATGCTCCCAGGCAAATGTGACTCATGGGTCGCCTTAATGGGCAGCTGTTGGTGATATAATCTGAGTTTTACTATGTGTGCAGATCTCCAAGAGTCTCTCTGAAAACAACAGGGATGAGAGGGAAGGATCAGGTTACTTTTGATCATCTTCTAGACCCTACTGGGCCTGTGCTGCTTGTCCTTCTGGCCAAAAAACTCCCTAGCAGCTTTTAGGGTTAGTCCACTGAATTCTGTTTGGCAGTGCACTCCTCCCTCCTCTTGCTGTGGTGGTTTTCTTAAGTAGGGTGCTTGACCTCCCCATCTTCCCTGCAGGAGAGCCAGAGGCCTCTCACAATCTACCTAACACATTGGTCTTGATAAGAAGTTTGACACTGACTATTCCCATCTTATACTTGTTTGTGAGCCATTTGCACTTTGGTTGATGTGCCACACATGTCCTAAAACTTGTTGGCCCATCCTCTGCGTTCACTCTTCAGAGTTCACTGTTCCTGCCTTCCTCAGTATCTCTACCTGCTGCCTGGGTAGGGTCCATGTCTGCCCACATGCTGATTGTCACGCCAGGGTCTAATAGCAAAGGCCAAAATAGAATCAGATTTATTTATGTATACTTTAATTCATAGGAACTAAAGCAGGCTTCTGGTGTGGAAAAGTTCAGTGAGCATCAAGTTGATATTCAATAAATACAAAATACACATAAGAGCCACATTCTAATTAGGATACGACCACAAACAAACAACAAAAAATTGATAGAGTACATAAGAAGGAGGCAAATACTAGGGAGTAACACTGTTAAAAAGTTGAATTAGGATAAAGATTCTGGAGAGTCCTGATAAAGGCTTTACAACTGTAAATAGTTTTCAGGAAGTCTGGCTATTTTAAAAGCATCTAGTCTATGTTTGATGTGCACCAACTGCTGCTCCCCACAAACATGCACCTGTACACTCCTGTCCGCGTGTTTGACATATTTCTAGGCCAAGATACAATCTTATTGTCTATAAACACAAGATGCCTTCCCATTCCAATACACACACACCCCAAACTTCCTAGCTTGCCTGGATTCCTCTATTTTTATATTTTCAGTGCATTGGATACCAATCTGCTTCCCTTGAGCTTCAACTCTTTGCCTTTGTTTAAATATGTGAGGTAGAATGCAGAACTCTGAAAGAGGACCCAAGAGAGTTATCTTCACTCTAATTCTGCCTCTTGAGTTGGATGATCTTTGCAAGTTACTTAATTCTATGTATTCATAAAGAAAGGGAATATTCTTATTTCTCAAGGATTTTTGGAGCATGAACAAATAGGACAAAGTAATTTTAAAATTGTTATACAGTTGTTGGTGATAAAATTATCTCTGTGTTGTGGTCATTGCTGTTTCTGTGGGTATCTCTGGGAAGCGTGTGAGGACATGGAAGGACTCTGTGTGGGTAGATGTGTTATAAGGTAAACACTTCTTCACTGGAAACCATATCTGTGGTCCCAAAACTCAGCTATTAGAGAATTCTAAATTATGGGAGGAAAAAGTGAAATACTGATAGGAAAGGTACATCTACAGAAAGATGTGGAGGTTCTTTATATAGTTATCAAACATTGTGTTTCTATGTATTCTAGATGCTCAGGATACAACAATGAAAAAACAAAAATGCATAATATATTAATGGATTCTATTAGGAGAGGAAATTAGATATTTTTAAACATAGATGCCATGTTTTATATGGTGATAATAAAAGAAAGATGGCAAATGTACACTGAGTAATAATTTTGCTTGTACTGTAGATAAGTTAGTCAGAGCAGGCCTTTCTGATGAGGGATCATGTGAGGAGGGAGTTGAAGGAAGTAAGAGAAGGTCATGCAAATATCAATAGGAGGATCATTCTGGGCTGAGCAAGGGGGAAGTGCAAAAGCCTTAAAGCAATAGTGATTTACCCAGGCTACTGAACTGCATTTCTGGTTTTTCACTCTTCTCCTTTGTTTGTCGTCTAGTATTGTAATTTTGACCCAGCTGTGATGTGCACAAATTAGAATCCTTTTATTTGTACTATTTTTACACTATCCACTTTCTATCTGTCCAGTCATCTAGGAGTCTTTAAGCAAGAAGAACCTCAGAAGTTAGGACAGGAAGAAGCCAGGGGAGCAGTGCAATCAATGGCTTCAAAAATCCTGCTGAATATGGAAAAGGAGGTGACCTGTTCCATCTGCTTGAAACTATTGACAGAACCCTTGAGCCTCGGGTGTGGCCACAGCTTATGCCAAGCCTGCATCACTGTGAATGACGAGGAGGCAACTATTGGCCCAGGAGGGGCAAGCACCTGTCCTGTGTGTGGTATCAGATACTCACTTGAAAACCTAAGGGCTAATCAGCATCTTTCCAACATAGTGGAGAGACTCAGGGAAGTCAAGTTGAGCCCAGACTATAGGAAGAAAGGAGATCTCTGTGATCGACATGGAGAAAAACTCCTGCTCTTCTGTAAGGAGGATGGGAAGGTCATTTGCTGGCTTTGTGAGCGGTCTCAGGAGCACCGTGGTCACCACACATTCCTCGTGGAGGAGCTAGGCAAGGAATGTCAGGTAGGGTCCTGGATGGAAAGAGACATGGCAACAAATGGCACGTGCTGGGAAATCTCACCTTTACTTCTGTACTCCTCTCAGCACCCTAGCCATTCATCTTATGATCTCATCCTCATACATCTTTTACCTTACACTAAGTTTCCAATGCCTGGAATACATTTCTATCATTCCTTTCATTTACATAAGAATGAGCCTAGGGTACTAGTAGTCTGTCAGCCAAGAGTAAGAGGTTTCTTGGGGTTTTCACCTCTGTTCATTGTATAATCGGTGAATTCTTTCCCAGGGTTAGCTGTTGTTATTCCACTCAGAAGGATGATTGCTGCGGACACTGTAATTGAGTGAAGGAAGAGCAATGATAAGAGGAAAGGACTTTCCTTTCTGCAGGATGGGTGTGTAATTTAAAGAAAAAGAGAATCAGGTTACTCTCAATGAGGGGCAAATGCCTCTGTCACCCAGAAATAAAGAATACATTCATCTTCTCAGATTTTTTCCTATGTCATAGATTCTAATAACGAGCTTCATAGTTTCTGGAAAATGATATTTTGGGGGATCAACTTAATATCTTACCTGTCTGTCACCTATCCATGTGCTGAGAATGCTTATAACATGACTCCGGTATGATTCTTTTCTCTCAGGAGAGGCTCCAGGATGTCATCAAGAGGCTAAAGAAGGAACAGCAGGAAGCTGAAAAGTTGGAAGCTGACATCTGTAAAGACAGAACTTCCTGGAAGGCAGGAGAGAACTCCTTTCTGACCTAATCCAAGGAGGGCTCCTCTTTGTTTTCTGATATTGAATGAGAGTCTTGAAACCCTTTCAATAATTTTCATTTTTGTCCTATCCTTGTCAGGGCCAAGGGCTGGAAAGTGGGCGTGTTACAAGTACACACAGATATTTGGAATTGAATACCAGGATGGACTCAATGATGGGGAAGGCTGGAGAATACTGTGTTTCATTTCTCTTTTCCAAGGAGGCTCTGATACTTCTGGGAGAAGACACTGGCAAAGCATCAAGAGTCAGGGTTCAAATTGAGAGGGTGGTAATGCAGAAAGTCATGAGTGACCAGGACAGCTGTCTATAGACTAAAACTCATTTTGTCTCAGGGTTAGCCTAGACAAGACACTCTGAGGTCATTGTTTTGAAAGGTGCTGAAGGGAAAATAATAGGAAAAACTCAACTACCCTCCCCCCAATTACTCTCCTGCTACTACTCCCCTCCTGGTTTGAAATCCATAGAAAATGTTTCTTTTCCTAGCTCCTAATTTCTTTAACAGGGCTTACGGTGGCAGATTCCTTACCTCTGTCCCTCGTTCATCCTTGCAGCATCAGGTACTGATTGAGAGACAAAGGATTCGAGCAGAATTTAATTGGCTTAGAAGCATACTCTACTGTGAGGAGCACAGAGAGCTACAAAGACTAGAAGAAGAGGAGATGACAACACTGAACAACCTGTCAGAGGCTGAGGATGAGCTAGTTCAGCAGAGCCACCTGGTGAAGGAGCTCATCTCAGAACTGGAGTGTCGAAGTCAGTGGTCAGCAATGGAGCTGCTGCAGGTAAGAGGGATCATCCAGTCAGAGAAGCTGGACTGGAAACACTGTTGCCTCTTCTTTATCCTTGGGTTCTTATTCCAGTGGTGAATCTAAGAGGTTGCTTTGGCCTTGCAGTACTGATTCTTCCTCATCCATTCCATGTGTCATGGGGACAATTGAATATAAACATTCTAGGACTGTGTCCCATTTTTATTTATTTATGAAGTAAGGGAACACATTTGACCTTGGAGACAAGATCCAAGATGTGTTCTTGTTATATTTAAAATACGCTAATTTGCTATTGCCAATCATATTAACCTTTTTAAAGGTCTGTGGTGCATATGTCTTAGCTTTTTTTTATTCTTCTTGCCTTTTCTCTCTCTCTCTCTTTTTTTTTAATTTCTGGTTACTCTGGAACAGAGGTTCTTAAAACATTTTTTGTAATTCTAATATATTAGAATTACTTAGAATACTAATAAAGACCTTGGGTACTCAGCCTCCTTGTAGCAAGATAGGGCCTGAGCCTGAGTATTTTCACCAGGTTCTCCAAGTGATTTTATCACAAAACAAATTTGAACAAAAAAATTGCAATAGATTTTTCAACAACTTAGCCTGAAACAACTGGATATCTGTATGCAAAGGATGAAGTTGAACCCCTACTTCATACTACGTATAATAATTAAAGTAGACCAAACCCTGAATGTGAGAGTCAAAATTATAAATCTCTTAGAAGAAAACATAGATATAAATGTTTGTAGCTTTGGATTAAAAAATAGCTTTTGATAAATGAGACAATCAAAGCTGAAAAATCAAAGAAAAAATAGAAAAAAATGTAATTTGTCAAAATAAAAATCTTTTGTGCTCTAAAGGATACCATGAATAAAGTGAAAGAAAAGTCCACAGAGTGGTAGAAAACATTTTCAAGTCATATATTTGATAAGGTTTTGTATACTGTTTATCTCTTATAACTCAAAAAATTAAATTTAAAAATGGGCAAAGACTTGAATACACATTTCTCCAAGAAAGATGTACAAGTGGTCAATGAGCACATGAATAGATGCTTAACATCATTAGCCATCAGGGAAATATAAGAACAAAATCATAATGAAATAACACTTCACACATATTAGAATGGCTGTAATGAAAAAGATGGACAATACTAAGTATTGTGGGAGATGTGAAGAAATTGAAGCCTTCATGAATTGCTGGTGGAGTTGTAAAATAAACAAGCTTCTTGGGAAAACTGCTTGGCAGTTGGTCAAGACCTTAGCCTTCCCCTATCACCCAGCACACCATTTCTGTATCTATACTATATGCCTAGAAGCATCAAAAACACATATCCACACATAAAATTATATACAGAAGTTCATAAAAGCATTGTTTATAATAGCTCAAACAATGAAAACAATGCAAATCTTCTTAACTGAGAAAAGGATAAGCACAAAGCATTATATCTAAACAATGGAATACTACTTAGCTATAAAAAGGGATAAAATAATAACACATGCTACAATGTGGATGAACCTTGAAAATATTATGTTAATTGAAAGAGGCAAACAGAGTTATGTATTTTTTTTGGTATGATTCCATTCATATGAAAGTTTTTAAATGACTTTTAAATAGCAAATCTATAGAAATAGAAATTAGGTTAGTCGTTGCTGGTGCTCTGGAGGAGAGTAAATAGGAAATGATTGCTAATGAACACACAGTTTATTTTTGGAGTGATGAAAAAATATTCTGGAAATGAATAGTATTGATGGTTTTTACATTGTTGCAAATACACTAAAACGTACTAGATTGTCTACTGCAAAAGGTGAAATTTATCTCAGTAAAAATAAAACTGAAAAGATGCTAAGCCCCTTTTTATGGCCCCTCCATAAACTCTTCACAGCTTTTTCAACCACCATCTTCAAGAAAGAACTACTGTGTTTACGTCACTTGTCCAAGTGTCTGTTCTATTTAAGCCAGTTTGAGTTGCTATTTGGTCACTTTCAGTACAAAAAAATTTTAGTAGATCAAAAATAATAAATTTTATGAAGTTAATGTCCCATATCTGCATGTTAGCCCCAAAGAATGGTAAATGAACAAAATCCAAGGTACTAATTAATTTACCTGATAGGGAGTTTGATTGTTCCTCGCCAACATGTTAAAACACTTGCTGTTGCATTGGTGATGTTTCCTCTCTATCATCTTAGCTCCTAAGTGTTCCTATGATGGCTTTCCTTTTATCTGGATTCTTTATGCAATGTTTGGGATGGATCTAGTTATAATTCGTCCATTGTTTGCTTCAGGAGCTGTTGTTCCTTGTGCAAGGGCTACCTTCAACATTGGGAAGATTTAGACAGAAACGTTAAACTTGAACTTGATTCTAAAATTAGTTGAGGGCAGCACCTGTGGCTCAAAGGAGTAGGGTGCCAGCCCCATATGCCGGAGGTGGTGGGTTCAAACCCAGCCCTGGCCAAAAACTGCAAAAAAAAAAAATAATAATAAAATTAGTTGAGATTTTAGGTTGCCTCCTTACAAAGGCATTCTGTTTTTAGTGTTTTTTGTTTTATGATGTATGTATTTGGCCATTTTCATTTTTGAAATTTTGTGGAAGAACAGATGATGGTAGGCAGCTAAATGATATACTGAACATGCTCAGTATTTGTTCCTTGATTTTCTGATAACAAAACTTTGAATTACTTTTTTTGGAGAAATACTAGCATGTCTACTTTCAACCTTCTATTTGTTTGATATGAAGAAAATCAGCATATTGGCTTGGCACCCATAGGTCAGTGGTTAAGGTGAGGCTGGTGGGTTGGAACCCGGCCTGGGCCTGCTAAACAACAATGACAACTATAACAAAAAAATACCCGGGTGATGTAGCGGACACCTGTAGTCTCAGCTACTTGGGAGACTGAGGCAAGAGAATCATTTACGCTCAAGATTTTGAGGTTATTGGGAGCTGTGACCACCATGGCAGTCTACGGAGCTAGGGTGACAAAGTGAAACTCTATCTCAAAAAAAGAAAAAAAAAAGAAAATCAGCATATTCAGGGATGAATGAGTAAATCAGCCTATCCAACCCCTACATTCCTACTAACCACACAGTGTTTATTTTATATTGGGCATCTGACCCAATCCTGATGCTTGCATGTGCCAAAATTGTATTATTACAGTAAAAATTTCTAGTAGGAATGAATATCACCGAAGGTAATTGAACCAAAAGATTCAAGTTGCTATCAATTAAAAGCTGAGAATAAAGTCAAAATACAAGAAAAAAAAGAGTAATAGGCACATTTACTTCTTTCTTTTCAATATAGATGCCTTTTTTTTTTGGTTTGTTTTGTCTTTTGTAACTGCCCTGACTAGAACCTCTAGTACCTTGTTAAATAGAAGTAGTGAGAGCAGACCTCCTGTCTTTTTCCTGATCTAAGGGGAAAAATCATTCAGTTTTTACCATGAAGTGTGATGTTAGTTATGGGTTTTCAATAGATGCCCTTTAGCAGACTAGGAAAGCGTCCTTCTATTCCTAGTCTGTTACTATTTCTCTTTTGTTTTTATTATGAAAATGTGTTGAATTTTGCCAAGTAATTTTTTTCATGTTTATTGTTATCATGTGGTTTTTACTCTTTATTCTATTACATTGTGTATTACATTGATTTTCTTCCATTTCTGGGATAAATTCTACTTTGCATTTATGTATAATCTTTTTATATTTTACTGGATTTGATTTCTTTTTTTTTTTTTTAAGAGACCAAGTCTCACTTTGTCACCCTCTATAGAGTCCTGTGGCATCACAGCTTACAGCAACCTCCAGCTCCTGGGCTTAGCCCATTCTCTTGCCTCAGCCTCCTGAGTAGTTGGGACTACAGGTGCCCTCCGCACACTCAGGTATTTTTTTGTTGCAGTTTGGCCGGGGCCAAATTTGAACCCACCACCCTCGGTATATGGGGAAGACGCCCTACTCACTGAGCCACAGGCACCACCCCCTAATATTTTGTTGAAGCATTTTGTGTCTGTAGTTATAAGGGATATCGGCAGAGTTTTTTTTTCTTGCTATGTCTTTGGGTTTATTGTCAGAGTCAGATGAGCCTGATATAATAAGTTAAGAAGTATCCCCCTTGTTCATGTATTTTTGAAATAATTTGTAAAGTATTGATACTATTTCTTTTTAAACATTTAGCAGAATTCACTAGTGAGACTTCTTGGGTTTGGCTTTTTCTTTGCATTAAGTCTTCAATTTTCAGTTCAGTCTCTTTACATGTTTTAATCTATTCATGTTTTCTATGAGTTTTTAAATCAATATTAAAAAAACAGTTTCTATATTTTTAGGTATTTCTGTATTTCATTTAGCTTATCTAACTGGTTGGTATGCAGTTTTTCATAATCTTTGTAATTCTTTTAATTTCTGTAAGGTCTGTGGTAATATCCCATCTTTCATTCTTGACTCTTTCCTTAGTGTGTCTAATTAAAGGTTTGTCCATTTTTGCTGATGTTTTCATGTAACTCACTTTTGATTTCTGTAATTTCTTTATTAATTTTCTAGTCTTTCATTAATCTTCTCCAATCTGTATACACCTTGATTCATGTTTTCTTTCTTCCTAGGACAGGAGTGGAATCATGAAATGGTATGTTTGGGAAACCAATAGTGATGCTTTTTTGTTATGACAAAATAGTTTGTAGCCATTATAATTATTTGGTGGTTAATCGGAATAAAAAAATCTCCCAGAGTAAGGACATAGGGGTGTAATATTATCTTAAATTGTTGGTCAAAAAGAGGATTGGAGGCTCGTACCTGTGGCTCAACGGGCTAAGGTGCCAGTGACATACACCTGAGCTGGCAGGTTCGAATCCAGCCCGGGCCGGCCAAACAACAATGATGGCTGCAACCAAAAAATGGTCGGGCGTTGTGGCGGGTGCCTGTAGTCCCAGCTACATGGGTGGCAGAGGCAAGAGACTGGCTTGAGCCCAGGAATTGGAGGTTGCTGTGAGCTGTGATGCCATGGCACTCTATCCAGGGCGACAGCTTGAGGCTCTGTCTTAAAAAAAACAAAAGCGGATTGAAGTGTTTCATACTTGTTGAGAATGGATCAGTTTCTATGTTAGTAAATATGGTGGCTGAATTTCAGTTAGGGCCAGAGAGGACATTAAGGGTGAAAAGTTTTATTCTCAGACCCCTGTGGCTTCACTTCTTTAATTCACCTCTCTGCATCCAGCTCAATATCTTTATTTCATAGCTGCTTATCACATGACATAGAGGAGGAGGCCTTATCAAATTCCAAAATATAACATGGGGACAGATCCTTTATATTTACTTTATCTAATTTAGAATAAAATAAGCAAGGTCAGTCTACAAAGTTTTCTTTAGATTCCCAAAAGCCATTCCAAGCCTCAAGGACAGTAGTTTTGACTCTATTGCCAATATCCCTGCTTGTTCATGCATTTTCAAAGCTCATGAGGAAAAAAATGTATCTACAGTTTCCAACCCATCTGGCAGCATTAAATTCCTCATAAAAATACGTATTTTAGTATAGTGGTCATAACTTTTTTTTTTGTTCAAGCTTTGGACCAGGGCACAGGCTCATAAGCTTTTTAAACAGAGACCTAGATCATAGCCAGGGTCTGCAGCTTCACTCTCCATTTGCCCAGAAATCCGTATCTCTGGCCCCACCCTGGAAGATTCAGTGAGATGGAGTGTTGACGACATATCACATACCATTTATAAAAGTAGCAAAGGCTTTCCCTATGTATTTCCTCTAATTTTTTATATTATTTCCATGAGATAGGAAAGGAATATTTAATTATTCCATTTTTACAAGAGAAAACTGTGCTTTCCAGAGGTAAAGACATTTTCAAGGTCACACAGAAAGTAAGTGGGAAGGAAGACACAAATACATTTATAGATCCAGGGTCAGTGGTGTCTTCCTTCCCCCCTGCTCAAGCTTTTCAGGGAATAGGGTTTAAGTACCTCAGTGATGTGGAGGGAGAAAAAGCCAATGGTGCTACAAAGATGGACACAAGATGAGAGATGTGGAGGTCCTAATATTTTGTCATTCTTAGGAGTGAGATCTGGGTGCTGAAAAAACCAAAAACTGTTTCCAAGACACTGAAGACTGTATTCCATGCTCCAGATCTGAGTAGAATACTGCAAGTGTTTAGAGGTGAGGAGAGGTAGGGGAGGAGTGTGGGTGTGGTATTCCTCTGGTGTCAGGGAGTAATTTGCATAACTGATACAACTTAAACATGAGAATAGAAGGGAGGGAGGAAGTCAGAACAGAAGTGATATTCTTCAGTGAAGAGGATGCGCTTAGATCTAAGGGAGAATGGCTGAGTATCTGTTTCATCCTCTCACTCATTAGCTCATAGCTTTGCAGGACTGCTTTCCCCTGCCCCTGCTCTAGAGGAGAAATAGTCACCAGTGCTTACTCCTTTGTTTCTAATCAACATTATTGAATCTTTTATTATTTCAGAGCTAAGAGATGTCCGATGCTACTGGGGTAAGAAGAGGTTACAAGGTCTTCAAATCACTTTGTTCTTATGACTTTTAAGAAGTTTGTGTTTTCAATGAGATGTTATGATTTAGCCTCCTATCTTCTCTGAGCCTCTCAACACACAAGCACGATACATTTCTCCAATGTTTTACTCCTTCTCCCAATTCAATATAAGTTTTTCCCATTTTTCAAGTTCCCTCCTGAAAATGTCACTAGAAAAACCTACTCAATGTCTGTCATCTGATACTTTATGTATACTCTGTGTGCGTGTCTGTATATGTATATATGTGTACATATTTTTTTTTTCCTGCAGTGGACATCACACTGAATCCAGTCAACCTAAATTTGAATCTTATCCTTTCAGAAGATCAGAGACAAGTTACGTCTGTGCCAATTTGGCCTGTTAAGTATTGTAATTATGGTGTCTTGGGATCTCAATATTTCTACTCAGGGAAACATTACTGGGAAGTAGATGTGTCCAAGAAGACTGCTTGGATCCTAGGGGTATACTGTAGAACACGTTCCCGCAATATAAAATTTGGTGTTAAAAGAGTTGCAAATAATCAAAACGTTTACTCCAGATACAGACCTCTATTTGGCTACTGGGTTATAGGGCTACGGAATAAATTTAAGTATAGTGCATTTGAGGACTCTTCCTCCTCTGAACCTGAGATCTTAACTCTCTCCATGGCCGTGTGTCCCCATCGTGTTGGGGTTTTCCTAGACTATGAGTTAGGCATTGTCTCTTTTTTCAATATCACGAACCATGGGTCACTCATCTACAAGTTCTCTAAATGTTGCTTTTCCAAGCCTGCTCACCCATATTTCAATCCTTGGAACTGCCCAATCCCCATGACTCTGTGTCCACCAAGCTTCTGAGTTTCTCATTCCTTTACATTGAACATTTCTTCAAATGTTTTGAAGCTCATTTCCTGCATCTGTACTCATTTGGACCATTCAAATCATTTCTTCCTTGTGGTCTCCCTTCTTTACTTTAGAACTCTTTTATTCATCTTTGGGATGGTCTAGTGTATTTTGGTTTGAGTTTTTTATATATATATTTTTTTGTTGTTGTTGTTTGGGATTCATTGAGGGTACAAAGAATTAGGTTACACTGATTGCATTTGTTAGGTAAAGTCCCTCTTGTAATTGTGTCCTACCCCCAAGAGGTGTGCCATATACCATGAACGCCATCCCCCTCTCACCTCCCTTCTACCCACTCCCTCATTCCCCTATCCCCCACCTTGTATTGCATTATCTACTGCCTTCATATTAGAATTGAGTACATTGGATTCTTGCTTCTCCTTTCTTTTGATGCTTTACTAGGAAGAATGTGTTCCACCTGCATCCAGGCTAATACAAAAGATGTAAAGTGTCCATCTCTTTTAATGGCTGCATACTATTCCATGGTATACATATACCACAGCTTGTTGATTCATTCCTGGATTGGTGGGAATTTAGGTTGTTTCCACATTTTGGCAAGTATAAATTGAATTCAAATAAACAGTCTGAATCTAACAAAGAATTGATAACTAGAATCTACAGAGAATTTAAATTAGTTAACAAAAAAGAGTAAACAATCCCATCTACCACTGGTCAAGAAATATGAAAAGAACCTTCTCTGATGAAGACAGATGAATGGCTAACAAACATTTGAAAAAACGCTCATCTTCCCTAATCATCAGAGAAATGCAAATCTAAACTACCCTAAGGGTGGTGCCTATGGCTCAGTGAGTATGGCACTGGCCCCATATACCGAGGGTGGTGGGTCCAAACCCAAACCCAGCCAAAATGCAACAAAAAATAGCCAGGTATTGTGGCATGGGCCTGTGGTCCCAGCTACTTGGGAGGCTGAGGCAAGAGAATCGCCTAAACCCAAGAGCTGGAGGTTGTTGTGAGCTGTGATGCCATGGCACTCAACCGAGGGCAACAAAGTGAGACTCTGTCTCCATAACAACAACAAAAAAAGCTACCCTAAGATATCACCTATACCCAGTGAAAATAGCTCATATCACAAAATCTTAAAAGCTGCAGATGCTGGCATGCATGTAGAGAAAAGGTAACACTTTTACACTTCTGGTGGGATAGTAAAATAATACAACCTTTTGGAAGGAAGTATGGAGAATCCTCAGAGAACTCAAATTAGACCTCCCATCTGATCCTACAATCCCATTACTAGGCATCTACCCAGAAAGAAAAAGAAAAACTTTTTATCATACATTTGCACTAGACTCTTTTTTATATATATTTTCAAAGAAAGACATCTAATTCCTCCTATAGACATAGCAGTATTGGTATTACATTCTTGATCTCCCATTTCTCCATATTTTCCTTTATCACTAACCTGAAAAGACTAGGTGAAGTCTGTTAGCCACCTCCATGTTATCTATGATGGTCCAGAGGAATTGCCATCAACCAACATTAACTAAGGAATTTGACTTGTCAGTTTGTTATCTGAAATACCCCAGGTTCAGGTTCATCAAAGAGTTGAGAAAAGGAAACTATAAGAAATATATATATAGACAGTGAAAATTTTATGTACAGAGTGTTTGAGTTAAACCCTGTCTCTTATGTTATAATCTGTGTAATGATGAATAAATTCTCAGTTTCTTTTTCCTAAAATACACATTGAGATTTAGAACTATATCTAACTCTTCAGATCATTGCTTAAAACTAAATGTAAAGTACCTATTTAACTGTCTCCTACATAATAATAAATATTTGGTCCCATCATTGCTGAAAAGTGTAATCAATGTTAATATCTTATGCAAGTTTTATGTCTTTTGGAGAAATAATTTGATTCTTTTGAATTCTCATTTTTTAAGTTCCCAGAATATACTGTCAAGACTATGCCAGTTCTAATTTTGTTTTATAGAACTTCTCATACTGAGAGTGGGATTGTTTTTTCCTTATTTGTATTGTATATATTTAAGGTATATATAACATTTTGATATATATAAACAAAATAAAATGATTACTATGGTCAAGGAAGTTAACATATCTATCACCTCATACAGTTTCCTATGTGTGTGTGTGTGGTGAGTGCATCTGAAATCTACTCTTTCATCAAATTTTTGGTATACAAAATGATATTATTAAGTCCTTATGCTATATATTAGATTTCTAGATATTCATCTAAGATAACTTGTGTTTTGTGCAATTTCACCTGCATCTACCCATTCACACCCCAGCACACATTCTTGGTAACCAAATTTCTACTCTTTATTTTTATGTGTTCATTTTTTTTATATTCCATATAAATGTATAAGTGATATCATGCAGTATTTTATTTTCTCTGTTTTATGTCATATAATGTAATGTCATCTAGAATCATCCATGTTGTTATATATGTAAGGTTTTCTATTTTAAGGCTGAATAATATAACTTCTTTTTCCATTCATCTGTCAACAGATACTTCAGTTATTTCCATATCTTCAAGTTTACAGATTCCCTATTTTATTGAGTCTACTGTTGTATTCTTACTTCATTCATTATATTCTTCCTCTCTTGAATTTCTGTTTGGTTCTATTTTATGATTTATATCCGTTTGTTGAATTTCTAATTTTATTCATATGTCCTTCTTCTAATTTTATCCATACCTTCTTCTGATATTTGTAGCTCACTGAGATGCATTAAAACAATAATTTTTTAATTCTTCATCAGGAAATTTGTGGGCCTCCATTTCTTTAGGTCAGTAGTGAAAGATTATTATGTACCTTTAATGATGTCGTGTTTCCTTGATTTTTGTGTTTCTTATAGGCTTATGTTGATATCTGTGTATTTAAAGAAAAGTCAATTCTTTCAGACTTTCTAAACTAGATTTACTGGGGAAATACTTTCACCTATTGATGAGTACAAGGTATGAGCTGGGTAGGGTGCACAGCTTCAGTAGTGGGAGACAGAATAGGCACAGGGCCACTGGGCAGCTCTGTCAGTTGAAATCATCATTGGGAAAGATAGTGAGGGGGCGGCACCTGTGGCTCAGTGGGCAGGGTGCCAGCCCCATATACCGAGGGTGGCGGGTTCAAACCTGGCCCCGGCCAAACTGCAACAACAACAACAAAAAAAAAAATAGCTGGGCGTTGTGGCTGTGCCTGTGGTCCCAGCTGCTCAGGAGACTGAGGCAAGAGAATTGCCTAAGCCCAGGAGTTAGAGGTTGCTGTGAGCTGTGATGCCACAGAACTCTACCGAGGGCGATAAAATGAAACTGTCTCTACAAAAAAAAAAAAGAAAGAAAGAAAGAAAAGAAAAGATAGTGAGGGTTCTAAATATCAAGAGCTACCATTTCCTTAGCAGTGGAGAGGATTTCTGGGGTTTTGTGGTGAAAACTAAATGCTTGGGTCCTCCTCATTTTCTTTTCTCCTATAGGAAGAAGTCATGGTAAAGGGCACATTCCTTTTGGCACTGGGGTTTAGAATGGCTGTTCTAGTGTTTGAGGAGTGGGAATCATGACAGGGTTTGGGACATATGCTGTAGTCCCAAGTATGGCTTGTTGGTGGCCTAAATCTTAGGGGGCAGAGCAAAAATGGCATCTTCTCTGGGAGCTGTGGTGCTGTGAACTCTAGGGAGTTCTGCATCAGGGATAAGTGTCAGTAAAGAGCTGTTGGAAAAGACTATGGGAGTTCTGAAGCTACAGCTGTCCCTTTGAGAGAGTGGTGAGGACTACTGGTGTTCTCAGTGGAAAAGGCTTCTGAAGTCCTCTTGCTCTCCTTTCCCCCTACTCAAGGAATTCGTGAATTCCTTTTGGCACTGAATGGTCCTGGACTTGGTGACATAGGTAAAATACTTCCTACACTTTCTTATGCAACCATCCACAGATTTTTATTTCCATTTGGGTGGCTGCAGCTCTTCATTGTGTTATGGGGGAATGGACAAAATTTGAGAACTCCTAGTCCATCATCTTGCTGATGTTGCTATTCAATTTATTGCTCCATTGTTTCTTTAATTCTTTTTTTTTTGAGACAGAGTTATGTTGCTCTGGGTAGAGTGCTGTGACGTCACAGCTCACAGCAACCTCAAACTCTTGGGCTTAAACGATTCTCTCGCTTCAGCCTCCCAAGTAGCTGGGACTACAGGCACCCACCACAACACCTGGCTGTTTTTTGGTTGTAGTTGTCATTGTTGTTCAGCAGGCCAAGGCTAGATTAGAACCCACTAGCTCTAGTGTATATGGCTGGCACCTTAGCTGCTACAGACACCAAGACTGTTTCTTTAATTTTTAAAATCTTTTGTTTGCACCTTAATAAATTTAACATTAATTTGCTACTTTATATGGCTGTTATTTTAATACTGACCCACATGACTACATTTGACTTCCATATGAATTTCATAAAGCCGCTTACTGTTTCTTGACAAATTGTGTTTAGTAGGTGAATTGTGTACTTTAACCTGGTATAATAAGTGTTTTATAGCTCTCATATTTGATAGGATGAAGAGAATGATCATTTTCTCTTAACGTAAAATATATCATTCTGAAAACCTTAGTCATATTCTTTATTCTTGTCTGAATTGAATGGTTCAATGTATTTTTTCAGATTTGAGGAAGGGAAAGTGGAACTAGGAATGCAATTTTTGAAAATGTTTTATCTCATCTTTTTTAATAAATATCGTTATAAATTTATGAGATACATGTGCATATTTGCTACATGGATATATTGCATTGTGGTAATGTCTGGACTTTTTGTGAAATATTCATCTAATTAATGTACATAATGCCTATTGATAGTTTCTTATTCCATACTGTGCTCCCATTCTCCTATTTCTTGTCCTTCCAAATCTCCAATGTTTATTATCACACTCCCTGCATCAATGTGTAATCATTATTTAGCTTCCACTTTTAAGTGAGAACAGCAATATTTAATTATCTGCTTCTGAGTTACTTCTTTTAGCATAATAACCTTCATTTCCATACGCATTGCTGAAAAATAAACTATTTCATTCTTTTTATGTTCAAGCAGTATTTGATAGATATTAATACACGGCTGATTTTCTTTATCTAGTCATCTATTAACAAAAATTTAAGTTGATTTCATACCTTTGCTATTGTGAAGAGTGCTGTGGTAAACATATGAGTACAGGTATCTTTTTGACTTAATGATTTCTCTTCTTTTGGGTACATACCAAATAATGGGAGTGCTGGATTGAATGGTAGATCTATTTTGAGTTCTTGTGAAATCTTCCTACTGTTTTCCATAATGGTTGTACTAATTTGCCTTCTCACCAACAAAATACATCTATTACTTTTTTCTCCACATTCTCACCAATGTCAACTGTTTTTTGACTTTTTATTAATGGTCATTTGGACTGGAGTAAGATGGTATTTCAGTAGATGAATTTCATTGATTTGCATTTCCGTGATAATTAGTGATATTGATATATTTGTTAGTATTTTATGTGTATTCTTTTGAAAATTATCTGTTATATCATCTGATGGTATTTCAGTGGATGAATTTCATTAATTTGCATTTCTGTTGATAATTAGTGATGTTCATGTATTTGTTAGTAGTTTATATGTATTCTTTTGAAAATTATTTGTTATGTCAGCTGTCAAAATTTTAATGGGATTATTTGTTTTTTTCTCTATAGAAGTGTTTAAATTCCTTATAGATTCTGAATATTAGTCATTTGTTGGATGCATAGCTTGTGGATATTTTCTCCCATTCTGTAGGTTGTCTATCAACCCTGTTTATTGTTTATTTGTTTTACTATGGAGAAGCTTTTGAGTTTAATTAAGTCCCTTTTGTCTCTCTTTTTATTGTCTGTGCTTTTAAGTTCTTAGTCAAAAATTAATTGTCTCTACAAATGTCCGGAAGAGTTTAAGGTTTTTTTGAGCATTTTTATAGTTTTAGGCCTTACATTTAAAAATTAATGCATCTTGCATTGATTTTTGTATATAGTGAGTAATAGGGATCTAGTTTTATTCTTGTGCATATGGCTATCCAATTTTTTCAGAACCAATTTCAAAATATAGTGTCTTTTCTTCAGTGTATCTTCTTGTCTGTTTTGTTAAAGATCAGTTGATTCTAGGAATATGGCATTATTTCTAGTTTCTCTATTCTTTTCCATTGATCTATGTGTCTACTTTTATAATGGCAGCATGCTGTTTTGGTTATCATTTGATGTCTTTTTTTTTTTTCTTTTGAGACAGAGCCTCAAGCTCTGGATAGAGTGCTGTGGCATTGCAGCTCACAGCAACCTCCAATTCCTGGGCTCAAGTGAGGCTCTTGCCTCCGCCTCCCAAGTAGCTGGGACTACAGGCGCCTGCCACAACACCCGGCCATTTTTTTGGTTGCAGCCATCATTGTTGTTTGGCGGGCCCGGGCTGGATTCGAACCTACCAGCTCAGGTGTACAGGGCTGGTGCCTTAGCCCGTTGAGCCACAGGCACCGAGCTGATAATTTGATGTCTTATAGTATAATTTGAAGTCTCATAATGTGATGCTTCTAGCTTTGTTCTTTTGCCTTTGGATCATTTGGATATTTGCATTTTATTGTCCATTTGAATTTTAGAATTTTTTTCTGATTCTGTGAAAAATCCCTTTGGTATTCTGAAAGGAATTGAATCTGTAGATTGCTTTGGTATGGTATGGTATGGCCATTGTAACAATTTTGATTCTCCCAAACTGAGCATGAAATGTTTTCCTATTTGTTTGTGCCATCAATGTTTTTGGTCATAAATTTTTTCTGATTTTTCTCCTAGAGATTTTTTGCTTCATTTATTAAATGCATTTCTAGGTATTTAACTTTTTTGGAAATATTTTAACTGGGATTGAGTTCTTTATTTGGTTCTTAGTTTGGTCATTAATAGTGTATAGAAATGCTGCTTATTTTTCCATGTTGATTTTGTATCCTGAAACATTACTAAATTTGCTTATCATTTACAATTTTGTAAATGTAAGAGTCTTTTGGCAGAATCTTTAGAGTTTCCTAGTTATAATAACATTTATTTGCAAATAGATGACTTGACTTCTTTCTTTTCAATTTGGAGGCCCTTTATTTTTGCTTTTGCCTAATTGCTCTGGCTAGGACTTTCAATACTGTGTTAAATAGGATTGGTGAAAGTGGTCATCCTTATGTTGTTCAAGTTCTTAGGAAGAATGATTATAACTTTTCCCCTTTCAATACAATGTTGGTTTAAATGTGTCTTATCTGGCTTTTGTTATTTTGAGGTATGTTCTTCCTATAATTTGTTGAGAGTTTTTATTATGAAGCGATGCTGGATTTCACTGAATGCTATTTCTGTATCTATTGAGAAAACCATATGGGTTATGTTTTTAAGTCTGTTTATGTGGTAAACCTCTTTACTGATTTGTGTATGTTGAACCATCCTTGTATCCCTGGAATAAAACACACATCATTGCAGTGTATTTTTTTTTTTTTGATGTGCTGTTGGATTTTGTTTGCTTCTATTTTGTGAGAACTTCTACTTCTAGGTTCATCAGGAATATTGGTCTGTAGCTTTTGTTGTTTTCTGGCTTTAGGATAGGGGTGACACTGGCCTTGTAGAATGAATTAGACAAGGTGAGCTTGATCTTTTGGAACTGTTTCAGCAGGATTGACACCAGTTCTCTGCATGTCAAGTAGAATTTGTCTATTAACTCATTTAGTCATTGGCTGTTTTTTTTTTTTTTTTGTAACATTATTACTGACTCAATCTCACTACTCATTATTGGCCTGTTTACAATTTCTATTTCTTCCTAATTCAAGCTTGAGAGGTTGCTTGTTTCCAGGAATTTATCCATTTACTTTGGGTTTTTTAGTTTGTGGACATAAAAATGTTTATGTTAATCGTGAATAATGTCTTTATTTCTGTGGTATCAGTTGTAATGTCTCCTTTTCCATTTTTGAATGGGTTTATTTGAATCCTTTCTCTTCTTTTCTTGATTAATATATCTAGTGGTATATCAATTTTGTTTATCTTTTTAAAGAACCATCTTTCATATTTGTGATCCTTTGCATGTTTTCATGGTCTCAATTTTGTTTAGTTCTGCTCTCATCTTTGTTATTGTTTTTTTTTTTCTTCTGCTAGCTTTGGGTTTGGTTTGTTCATGATTTTATAGGACTCTGGACTTTGAGGTGTGAGAGTAGGTTATTAACTTGTGATCTTTGTATATCTCTGGTGTAAGCATTAAACACTGTAGACTTCTCTCTTAGCATTGCTTTTGCTATATCACAGAGGTTTTGATATGTTGTGTCTGTTTTAATTTGTATTGAAACATTTTTAAATTTCTATTATGCTTTTATGATTGAATCAAAGATAATTCAGGTGCAATTTGTTTCATTTTCATGTATTTGTATAGTGTTGAGATGAGAAAGCAAACAAGAAATCAGCTCCAATCTTGGAATTGATTTTTCATTTATTTTCCTATGGTCTGAGAAGATACTTGATATGATGTTGATTTTTAAAATAATTATTGAGACTTGTTTTGTGGTCCATCTTGAAAACCTTTCCATGCATTGATGAGAAGAATACATATTCTCCGCATGTTGACTACAAGGTTCTTAAAATGTCTTAGGTCCATTTTTGCTAGAGTCCAATTTAAATCCAGAGTTTATTTTCTGCCTTGATGATATATCAGTTGTTGAAGTCTTCCATTATTTTATTTTATTTTTTTTGCAGTTTTTGGCCATGAGCCCACCACCTCTGGTATATTGGGCTGGTGCCCTACTCTTTTGAGCCACAGGCACCGCCCAAAGTCTTCCATTATTATTATATTATTTCCTATATCTTTTCTTAGGCCTAGTAGTATTTTTTATATGAATCTGGGTACTCTGGTATTGGGTGCATATATATTTAGAGTTGTTGTATACTCTTTTTGAATTGGTCTCTTTATCATTATGTAATGACCTATTTTGTCTTTTTTATTTTTATTTTTTGCTGTTATTGATTTAAAGTCTATTTTATATAATGTTAAGTATTACCATTCCTGTTCACTTTTAGTTTTCATTTTTGTGGAATATATTTTTGCACCAAAGTCATAATGTTAATTTTTACATAGTTGTTGTTTGGCCAGGACTGGGTTTGAACCCACGACCCTCAGTATATGGGGCCAGTGCCCTACTCACTGGGCCACAGGAACCGCCCTACCTAGTTGTTTTGTAGTCTTAATTGTGCAATTGTTTTATAAGGCTTGTGAGTTTCATAGTTTCAAGTGATGGCAAGTATCAACTTTTCATATTCATGTTTAGAATCCTCCTTTCTTCTAGGGCTAATCTAGTTGTGATAACTTCCCTTAGCATTCTTTTACTGGGAAAGGCTTTTTTCCCCCCATCACTTATGAAGCTTAGCTTATCAGTATAGAAAATTCTTGGCTGACAGTTCTTTCTTTTTAAGAAATTAAAAATTTTAAAAAGTTTCTAATCTCTCTTGGCTAGTAAAGTTTCTGCTGAGAAATCTGTTGTTTGTCTGATGGTCTTTCCTTTATAGGTCACTAGATACTTTTATCTTGCTGCTTGTAAAATTTTTTACTTCATATTGACTTTATTCATTTATTTATTTATTTTTTACTTTTTGAGACAGAGTCTTGATCTGTCACCCAGGCTAGAGTGCAGTGACATTATCACGTCTCCCTGCAACTTCAAACTTCTAAGCTCAAGTGATCCTCCTGCCTCAGCCTCCCTAGTAGCTGGGACTATAGTTGCACACTATACTTGAGTGTGCCAGGCCCAAATTGACTTTAGACAGTCTGATAACTATATGTCATGGTGAAGTTCATCTGCTGATGTATGTAGTATTTGTCTGGCATTCATTGATCCTCTTGTACCCTGATACCTAAATATCTTTCACGATTATGAAAGATTTCTCCATTATTCTCATAAATAGGTATTCCACACTTTACTTTTCTTTCTCTCCCCTCAAGAGTGCATATGACCCATAAGTTTGAGCACTTTATATTATCCCATATTTCTAGAAGGCTTTGTTCATTATTTTTAGTTATTTCTTTTTCCTAACAGTATTAATTTGATAAACTGTCTTCAATCCCTGAAACTCTTTCTTCTGCTTACTATTGTTAGAACTAAAATTATTTTAGGCAAAGTCTATGGCTCAGTGAGTAGGGCACTGGACCCATATACCAAGAGTGGCAGGTTCAAAACCGGCCCTGGCCAAACTGCAACAAAAAATAACTGGCGTTGTGGTGGGCGCCTATTGTCCCAGCTACTTAGGAGGCTGAGGCAAGAGAATTGCCTAAGCCCAAGAGCTGGAGGTTGCTGTGAGCTGTGACAGCACAGCACTCTACCAAGGGTGACAAAGTGAGACTCTATCTCTTAAAAAAAAAAAAAAGAACTAAAATTCTGTTTGGGATTTTTTAAAAAGTATCTATCTATACAGTAAGTTTTTCATTAATATCCTGAATTGTTTTTTTCTGAATTATTTGTGTTGGTGTTCAACTCCCTCTTGGATTTCATTAAACTTCCTTAGAATCCCCATTTTGAAATCTTTATCTGCCACTTCAAACTTTTCATTTTGGTTAATATTCATTACTAGAGAGCTGCTGTGGTCCTTTGTGGGGAGGGGTTGTCATTAGACTTTGTTTTTCATACTGCCAGAGTTCTTATACTGATTCCTTCTCTTCTGGAGAAGATATTGCTTATTACTTGAATTTCCTTTCATTTATCTTTTTTATTTTTTTGAAAAAGAGCCACTTTATTGATTTCATTATTCCACATTGTATACATATTTCAAAACAACATGTTGGGCACCATAAATATATACAGTTTTTGTCAATTAAAAAAATAACTAAGACTGAAAAAAGAAAAAGAACCATTTCGGAAATGAAGAACACTAATTTTTCATATTTGCATATTTTTATTTTTAAATTTGCATTCTAATGTATGCCCTTAATAAGGTATTTATTAAAAAAATACATTCTGGTGTTAAACCCTATTATATAGTGTTCTATGATTTACTAATAAGTAAGGGAAGTGATGGTTATGTTAATCAGTTTGATTTGAGCATTCCACATTGTATATCAAATCATCACTGTACCCCATAAATATATAGTTACGATTTAATAAAAAATTAAATTTAAAAAAACTTCCTTTCATTTAGGTGGGACTTTGTTTTTCCCCCTTCTGGGTAGGACTGCAGATTTTGTAAGTAGGGTCCTTTGGCTTTGCTTCTGGGTGCTTTCAAGGGAGAAGACTTCATATAAATCCCTCGGTTATTGATAGGCTAAGTGTTTTTCAAATGCTAGTTACTTTTAGTTTGTAGTAGCAATATTCTAGTCATATAGTAAGAGCCAACCCAATCCCTGTACCATTTGTCAACTAATATGTTAGGTTGTGCAGATTAACCTTCCAGCTAGTAATGGGTGATCACAGGAGAGAGGTAGCTCCTGTAGTGACAGCAGGATTCATAATTGGCCTTTGTTAATCAACAGTACTGAGATATACCAGAGGAATGGTGGGGTCTTGGAACTTCCAGGGAGCTCATCCCATGTTCTACCACTTGAAGGGTGCAGTTCTCAGGGAGTAGATGTTCCCAAAACACCCAAGAGCCTGTGGGGATAGGACCTGGTCAAGGCTTCACAGCCCACCAGTTGGTAGTGGGAGTTGTTCCCTGAACTCATGGGTTTACCTCTGGCAGCTGGCCAGGGACAGGAGTGCAAAACAGCAAGGCCAGTCCCAAGCACTCTGTGTTCATATCAAAAAGCTGCTGCCAGAAGCCACCCTGAGATTCTCTGCCTGGGGCAGAAGCTGTAACTCACAGGTTCTAACCTTCCCAGGCCAGTTCTGCCAAGAGAGGGGCACCCAGCTCCTGTGTAGCAGCACTAATCCACACTACCCTCTCAGTTTTGACCACAGTGTATCCTTCCTCACTCTAAAACAGGTCGCAAATCTCATCTCCGTCCCCTGTGTGATTGAGTCAGGAGAGAGTGCGATGAGGCTTGTGGACCTGTCCTCGGTTCCCCTGAATTTAGCTGCTGGCTCTGCTCGGGAGGAGCAGGCCGATCCCAGGTTGCCAGCACAAGGCTCAAGTGAGTCAATGGTAGGGTCTTCTCCTGAGGAAAGAATCCCCAGTCTTCATGGAGCTCTGGGGAAGCCAGCAGGCCTGGCCCAGGTGGTCGAAACTCCCCTTGGTCCTGCAACATTCTGTAGCTATGGCAACAGAATTTGTCTTTGGGGTGTGCAAGCACCCAGCCTCCTTTCTCTCTCTGTGACCCTCCGAAATTCATATATTAAAGTCCAATGTGACTGTATTTAGAGATGGAAGCTCTAAAAACAAAATTAAGGTAATAGGAGTTCATAAGGATGGGGTCCTGATCCGGAAAGGCTAGTGTCCTTATAAAAAGAGACAACAGTGCGGCACCTGTGGCGCATTGAGTAGGGCGCCGGCTCTATACCAAGGTGCGGGTCAAACCCGGCCTCGGCTGAACTGCAAAAAACAGAAAAATAGCCGGGTGTTGTGGCGGGCGCCTGTAGTCCCAACTACTTGGGAGGCTGAGGCAAGAGAATCGCCCAAGCCCAGGAGTTGGAGGTTGCTGTAAGCTGTGTGACGCTACAGCACTCTACCCAGGGTGATAAAGTGAGACTCTATCTCTACAGAAAAAAAAAAAAAGAGACACCAGGATCAGCACCTGTAGCTCAAGGGGCTAAGGCACCAGCCACATATGCCAGATCTGGCGGGTTCGAATCTAGCCCAGGCCTGCCAAACAACAATAACAACTACAACCCAAAAAATACTCCGCATTGTAGCAGATGCCTGTAGTCCCAGTTACTAGGGAAGCTAAGGCAAGAGAATTGCTTAAGCCTAGGAGTTGGAGGTTGCTGTGAGCTGTGATGCAATGGCACTCTACCCAGGGCGACAGCTTGAGGCTGTCTCAGAAAAAAAAAAAAGACACCAAAGAGCTTGCTCAGCTTGCTGTTCTCTCTCTCTGCATTCTCACAAAGAAGAGGACACATGAGTACATGGTTAGAAGACTGCTGTCTGCACCTCAAGGGGAGTACCCTCACCAAATGGGCCTCACCCTACTGGCATTTTAATCTTGGATTTCCAGTCACCAGAACTGGAAGAAGATAGATTTCTGTTGTTCAAGACACTCAGTGTATGGTATTTTGTTATGGTGGGCTGAGGAGACTTACACAGATCCAGTGCTGCTAATGGGCAACACCCTTCAGGAATGAAAGTACCTGAGATGCTTGTTGAGGGAAAGGAATTACAAAATAGTGTAAGAAGGAGTAGTTTATGAATACCAGCAATGATCACATAACGAACTGCAGAAATGAGGACCAAAATTGTCAAATGTTTATATAGAGAGAGAGAAAATATTTTTTTACAAATGTTTGCATATATAGAGAGAGAGAGACAGAGAGAAAATCTCTTTACATTTTTTATCCCATTATCATATAAAATATATTAACTTCACATAATAATATATTGTTAACTTTACATCCTAGCTTCCATATCTGCATGAGACAGTTCCTTAAAATTGCTCATCTGGGAGCTCGTTCTCTTTCTGTCCCATTTAGATAGAAATATAGTTTCCCTGGAGAACTTCTGACTAATATAAGGTCTAGGAATGTACATGGAGAGTCTCAGTGGCTAAGCTCATTGAGGAGAAAAACAATGCCCCATTTCTCATCCCAGGAAGACATGAGTCACCTAAACTGGGAGGGTACATAGCTTTAAAGAGGCATGACAGAGAAGAGTATAAACTGTGAGTGCTGAAATTGAACACAAACGTGCCATTGGACAACATGGAGAGAGTAAGAGAATGAACAAACTGTCAAGATTCATCCTTGGGAAAAATAGGTCAGGGAGATACCATACTAATGGGTGCAGATGCTATGTCTACTCTAATGAAGCTCATAGTTCCCCAGATCTACAAACTTCTGATCTCTCATTGGTAATGGCTGTAGTGGTAATGCCTACTGCTTGCTCATGGATAACCTTTTCGACTAAAATCTGCTTATGTCATGAGATTCTGCTAAGCCCAGTCTAACATCCAACTGTGAACACGCATCTGTGGAATTAATGTCTCGGAACAGTCCCAACACCCCAGAAAAGGCAGCAGTAAAAGGGAAAATGTACAGGTTTTATTTCCTCAGTTTCCATAGGTGAGTGCCGAGGTAGGGTGTGTACACAGATACTGCAAATATCCACCTTGGAATCCCTTCCTTACCAAAGTTCATTCCAAAGATAGAGATCTTGAAATTCTGGGAGCTAAGCAAGGTCAAGTACAGGCTCTCATTGAAAAAATTTCCAGCTCAGAACCTAGTTGGGGAAGAGTTGTATATAAAAATGACAAAAGCATGAGAAGCCCACTAAATTCATATAAATATCCACTGCCAACAGTAATTCCTCTCACTAAAAAAGATAACAATCGTTTTATCTTCATTCCTAAAAGCTATCATACTAATCAAGACAAACAAAATACTGATCTATACCACTGTTGAGAAATATCACAATTGTACTTCTGACTCTACCTGTATCACTGGGTATGATATTAAATACATTTTTAAAGGAATACAGAGGTAAATTTTTCCACTGAAATTTAATTACTCTGAAATATTAAAAAGAATGATGAAGATTAGGCAGTCATGAAGTCAATACGCACAAATATTTTTTTCATTCATAAACAAAATTTTCTAAAATTAAAATGCTGTAATTCTTTGATTAGATTATTCTATTTTTTAAAGTAGGATAATAATTTTGAAAATAAACTGTAACATATTCTTAAAAATCATTTATTTCAGTCACAGTGAGAAGAAATCAAGAATTAACAGACACCACATTGGTTAATAGCTTATGTGCTAAAAACGATAGAAGTTCTCAAAAATAGTTTATTCTGTTGTTTTTTTTTAATACTACATCAAATAAATTTTTTTATTATTTTTCTATTATATTTTCAAGTGAACTGAATCTCATAGAATTTAGTTTACTTCATAGGAGCTAATATATAGCAACACCAGAATTAAAATTAAAATCTAAATGGTGTGTGAGTGTGTGTATCTGTGTTTATACCAAAGGTAAAACTAGAATAGTCTTGATAGTGGTGTCTGACATCTAAAAAAATGAGAATTCAGTAACTCTAACCCTAGTTCCCCTCAAAGTACAACTTGTATCATGAGTCGCTAACATAGCTTATTGTGTTTAGTAATTAGTAGAACAAATATATATTATTAAGTTGAGACACATAGATGCTTTTTACTTTATGAATTTATTTTTGCATAATGATCCAAAGTAGAACATAAATTTTGCTTTTTATTTTTTTTAATTGACATATGATAATTCTACATATTTATGGGGTACAATGTGATGTTTCCATGCAAGTATACATTGTGTAATTATCAAATCATGGTAATTAGCATATCCAGCACTTTAAACACTTGTCGTTTCTTACTGATTAATATATTGTAAATCCTCTCTTCTAGCTATTTTGAAATATGCGACATGTTATTGTAAACTCTAATCACTCTACTGTGCAGTAGAACACTAGAACTTACTTCAGCTGACATTTTTAATGCCAAAATTATTTTGAGAAAATAAACACAGTTATATGAATATATTAATCATGATTACACTGCCAGTGTATGGAGAGACAAGATTTGAACTCAAGATACTCTAGACACAAAATATCTGCTTGTAGTATATGCTGTTTATGACAGTTTCTCCTTAACTCTTTGTTGAATAAGGGACATGCTAGGGAAGCTCATTATTTAGTGAGCACAATAATATAGAAAGGTTGTTGAAAAGTTTTCCTTTTTCTTCTTAGTCAGTGTCAGAGAGAATTGGGTTATGAGGATTTGGCAGGAGTATTATCTCAATATTGTCATATTTTATGAAGTCTCAGTCATTTTTCATTGGGAGTATGGAAAATGATGAATCAAATTTGCCATGACATGCAAGGAAAATATTCAGAAGAACATGGCATGAGGCAGTTTGTACATCTTATTGCAAAGTAAAGGATGTTCAAATGGAAAGAAGGAAGATGGCATGGAAATGATAGTTAAAGTAGCACCAGTGAGTTCAGGTGTATGACATGCACCCAGGGTAAGCAAGAGGGGCTGCAGAGAAGTGGCCAAGTATGCAAGAAGGTTTAGGTATTTGGTCTGCACAGAGTCATGCGGACTTGACATGCTGTAGTATTGAAATATGGATGAACACGATGTCGAAAACGTGTAGAGAACTTATAGATGAGAGACCCATGGTCTGTGACATTGAAAAATGAGACAGTGCCAGCTGCATAGTCTAGGAAAACGCCAATACGATTAGGAGGGACAGTCAGGGCGAGGCGCAAAGGACCAGAAGAGCAAGAATCCTGAAAAGCAATATATTGAGATTTATCTTTTAACCCTATAACCCAGTAGCCATTTCTAGGTTGATAATGTCCATATGCTGTATTATGAACCTTCTCACTGAATGAGAAACTGTGTTTAACATATACGCCCAGGATCCAAGAACGTTTATTGGTCACATCTACCTCCCAGTAACATTTCCCTGATGTGAAATATGGAGAGCCCAGGATATCATAATTGTCCATCCTCAATTCTTCAGTGTCCCAGTCATCCTGGCCAGATCTCGCTTCCCTCTTATCTGAAGAAATGATGACATTTGAATTGCCCTTTGGAACCAGCGTCAGATAAACTGTAGGAAAAAAATACCCTCATTCACAGGTTATTGGGACAGGTAGGTGTATGTGTATTACAAGAAGAAGCATGGATCTTAAAACATGAGATCTATAAGATTTCAAAAAGTTCTTTTTTTTTTTTGAGACAGAGTCTCAAGCTTTTCACCCTGGATAGAGTGCTGTGGCATCACAGCTCACAGCAACCTCCAATTCCTGGGCTCAAGCGAGTCTCTTGCCTCCACCTCCCAAGTAGCTGGGACCACAGGCGCCCGCCACAATGCC
>CAUYON010062965.1:0-33408 GCA_963573935.1 Arctocebus calabarensis | reverse complement strand
TGTAGCACAAGAATATGGGAAGGAGGGAAGGGGGAAGTTTGGGATTGAGGGAGGGTAATTGGTGGAGCCACACCTACAGTGCATCTTACAAGGGTACAGGCGGAACTTACTAAATGCAGAATACAAATGTCTTCATACAATAACTAAGAAAATGCCATGAAAGCTATGCTAAACAGTTTGATGAAAACATTTCAGATTGTATATGAAACCAGCACATTGTATCCCTTGATTGCACTAATGTACGCAGCTATGTTTTAATTATAAAAAAAGAGGATCACTTAAGCCCAAGAGTTTGAGGTTGTTGTGAGCTGTGATGCTATGGCACTCTACCCAGGGCAACAGCTTGAGAGTGTCACTAAACAAACAAACAAACAAAAAAAGAAAGTAGAAACAGACCAATACCATGAAATTCTTTCCAAGGCTGTGGCTCAAAGTCTTTCCATGGATCACTGAAACTGGGGCTTTTTGAACTCAAAACCCAACAGCTAGCTTCTATTTTTACCCTTGAACACTCAACTGTCCAAATATCAAAAGGGACAGAGGGCTCAAGGAAATACTGGGAATAGCACCTGTTGCTCCATGGTAATTGAACAAGGGCTAAAATCTTTTACATTACAGTTCCCTATGAGGCCTACACAAAATGTTTCTGGAAAAATATTTTATCCGCTTATTTGTGTTTATTTACTTATTAATTAATTAGTTTGTCAAATATTTATGAAGCATTCATGAAGCACTGTAATAGGGCTCCCTAGAGAAACAAAAGAGATATATAGAGATAGGCGATATATAGAGATACAGATTACCTATAATATATACATATTATATCATATATTATATATATCACGTATCCTATAATATATATGATATATATTTCCTATAATATAAATAATGTATAATGATATATATGAGAGGCATCACAGAGGAGGCAGTGTTTAAACTAAGTGTTGGATCATAAAAAGGAGTACCTTTAGCAGAAAGAAGGGCACTCCAGACATCAGAGGCCAAATAAGCCATAATCAAAGACAGAAGGGGGAAAGTACTATATTTGGGGAGGCACAAAGTGTTTCTAGGGCACAGAGGCAAAGCACAGAGGCAAGAGGGGTGAGAAGCGCACCTGGGCCCATGTTTCCATGGATACTTGAACTTAGCAGTAGGAAACCAAGAAAACTATAATGCTGCAAGAAGATGTGATTGTTTTGTATTTTAGAGAAGTCGCATTGGCCAAGAGAGTCATGGGGATGGATTATAGTGGGGCAAGACTGGAGTCAGAGAACATTAGCAGGCAATTAAAAAATCCTGGAGAGATGATGAGGGCCTGAAGGTCAGACTAGAGAGGAGGGAACACAGTTAGTGGAAGCAATGGGGTTAAAACAAAAAGTCTTGCAATTTATTGATTATGAGGTCAGAAAGCGAGGAAGAGAGAGAGAGAGGAGTTTGATTTGGATGGGGTGCCATCCACTAAGAGAAAAAGCACAGGAGGAGCAGATATAGGGACAAAACCATTCCATTTTGGAATGGAAACTCTCAGAGGTGGTCCATTTAACCAAAGGAGCTGCCCACCTTCAAGTGGGTCACACAGGTCTGGCCAAGGAGAAATTTGATCATAGTGACCCCCACAGAGGGCATGCCCCACCCCATATTCCTGGATCACATAAATCCAGGATTCGGATACAATCTAAGAAAGAAGAAGCAAAGTCCCTTAAATTGACATCAGACTTCTTGCCCATCTTTGCATATGGAACTAAGAAATAACCGAATTATGTGTCAGTATAACTCGTAGCTGATAGCTTGTATGAATCAAATTAACACGTACTGCAACTCTATGAAACAGGTTACCATCCCTGTTTTACACAGAGACTAAATAATATGCCCAAGGCCATCCAGCTAATGATAAGCAGTGGAGTCAGAAGTCAAACCTTGGTGTTTGAGCTGATTCATAGCCATCAAATTAGGGCCAAGAAAGGAGAGCTACTCAAACTTGATCTGAACCATTATTTTTTTTTTATGCAATCCAACTAATGGGCAATTCAAGGATCCCTTGCCTTTTTCCACAAAGGGGTGTTCAGTATAAAGCCCATATGATTTATGATTCAATTTTTAACTTAGAGATGAGATCTCATACAAATTTTCTTTTTCTTTTCTCTTGGTATTAAAGTGGGAACTGAAACTGCTTATTCATAAGGACTCTGTAACTAACCTCCTACCTGTTCAGCCAAAAGGTTTGCCTGTCTATATGAACAAAGATAAAAGCCATGGCTTTTCTTCTGTTTCAGGTACATTGAGCATACATTTTGGATGTAGTCATATGCACAACTTTTTATTTGTTTGTTTGTTTATTTATTTATTTATTTGAGACAGAGTCTCACTGTGTCACCCTCCGTACAGTGCCACGACATCACAGCTCACAGCCACCTCAAACTCTTAGGCTTAACTAATTCTCTTGCCTCAGCCCCCCAAGTATCTGAGACCATAGGCACCCGCCACAACAGTTGGCTAGTTTTTTGTTGTAGTTGTCATTGTTGTTTTTTGTTGTGGTTATCATTGTTGTTTAGCAGGCCCAGGCTGGGCTTGAACCCGCCAGCCCCAGCACCTAACCACTGAGCTACGAGCGTCAAGCCTGCACAACTTTTTGAGTCTCCCACTTTCTCTTTAATTCTGCCTGATGAAGGTAGGTGTTACCCTCCCTCTGGAGGAAAACCTGTGTAGAGCCTCCAAGACATTTCTTTCTTTCTTTCTTTATGTATTTATTTGACACAGAGTCTGACTCTGTCATCCTCCATACAGTGCCATGACGTCACAGCTCACAGCCACCTCAAACTCAGGCTCACTTTTATGTTGTAAAAATTGCTAACGTTGCTTTAAATCGAAAACTCATTCTCAGTTCAGAAAGTAAAAGTGCCCAGTACCTGAGTAATCTCTTCAATCTTTGTTTGAAGGTCAGTCTCCGCTCCCTGAAGGTGGGCATGTGATTCTTTTTCTCCTTCCTTAACTGGCATTTCCTCATCCTGAACTTGACCTCTTCCCCCAGCAGGGTCAAAGCAAGGAGAGGAAAGAAAATGTTAGGGCATTAGGTAGCTACTTGACTGATCTTCTGGAGAAATGGCTTAGAGCTCTGTGGACCAGGCTGGAGTTTAAAAAGCTCTTTTTCTCTTCTAATGCTTTTGAGGTTCTTTGGTGGTTTCCTAGCAGTAGAGCCCTCCTCTGCAGCTTTCTGTAGATAATTTTTATTTGATTGACTCACTGGCTGTACTATCCAGGTTTGTGTAAGTGCACTCTTATATTGGACGGTGTAAATCACGGATGACACATTTCTCAGAACATATCCCTGTTGTTAAGTAACACATGATTATATATACATATTTGTGCATTATATATTTTGGAGCAATTTGTTGTAATGAATTTAGAATTGTTATAGCTTCTTATAATTTAGTTAACCATTTATTATAGTATAGTGGTCCTCTTTTGTCCTAAGAATGTTTTTCATTTTGTATTCGTTTATCTGACATGTTCCCACTACCCTAAAGTGTTATGGAAAACAGCTATCATAGCTTTTTTTTTGGTTAGAATGTGCTTTTTTTAATTTTAAATTTTGTATTTTCAAGTTTTCTCTTTTCTTATGGTTTCTTTATAAACAACATATGGTTTCTTTATAAACAGCTGAAAATTATAAAAAAAAAACAACATATAGCTGGATTCTTTTATTTCTGACATTTTATTTTGTGCTATTTAGCCCATTTTTTTCTATACATTTTCTCCTTTTTTTGTTGCAGTTCAGTCAGGGCCGAGTTTGAACCCACCACCCTCGGTATATGGGGCCAGTGCCCTAGTCACTGAGCAGAGGCACCGCCCTATTTTTTCTCCTGTATTGCCTTCTTTTGAATCACTTTTTTCCCCTTATTCCATTTTCCACTTCACTGGCTTGACAGTTATATACTCTATTTGCATTCTTTTAGTAGTTACTCTGGAAATTTTGCCACACCTAAATTGTGGCAAGCTGAATAACGCCACCCTCCTCCTGCTCAAAGGTGTCCACATTATAATCCCCAGAACCAGTGAATATGTTACCTTACATGATAAAAAGGACTTTTAAAGTGTGGTTGAGTCAGCATCATCAAGTGGGGGAATTATGCTGCATTACCTAGGCAGATCCAATGTAAGGACCTGGGTCTTTGTAGGAGTGAGGCCTACCTGAGGGTTTGATTCACAAAGACAATGTGACGACAGAGAAGAGAGGGGAACTAAAAGATGCTTCACTGACGGCTTTAAACATGGAGGATGGAGCTATAAATCAGGGATGCAGACAGGCCCTAGAAGCTAGATAGGCAAAAACACAGCCTTGCTGGCCCCTTTAGACTTCTGATCTCCAGGCCTACAAGAGAATAAGCCTGTGTTATATTTTTTTTTTTTTTTTTGCAGTTTTTGGCCGGGGCTGGGTTTCAACCTGCCACCTCCAGCATATGGGACCAGCGCCCTACTCCTTTGAGCCACAGGTGCCGCCTAAACCTGTGTTCTTTTAAATCACCACTAAGTTTGTGGTGATCTGATACAGCAAAAATTGAAAATTCATATAGACTTTGGTACCTGAAAGTGGGCTACTACTTTAACAAATACCTAAAAATGTGGAAGTGGCTTTGGGATTGGGCATTAGGCAGAGGGTGAAAAAATATTAGAATACGTGATATAGAAGTTCTAGATTTCCTTGAACAGAGAGTTAGCAGAAATATAAATATGGATGTTCAAGGTTCACTCAGTGAGGGTTCAGAAGGAAGTGAGGAGCATGGTAGAGAGAGCTTATAAAATTCTTAGAAATTACCACCACCATAGTCTTAGAAAATACCACCTAAACCACTATAAACACATCACTGGCAAAAATGTGGATATAAAAGGCAATGGTGATGAGGACTCAAAAGGAAATGAGAACATGTTAGAAACTGGAGGAGAGGGAATCCTTGTCATATAGTGACAGAAAACTTAGGTAACTATGTTCCCTACTGCTATGTAGAAAGTAGAACTTTTTTTTTTCTTCGAGACAGAGTCTCACTATGTGGCCCTCAATCACAGCTCACAGCACCCTCAAATTCTTGGGCTTAAGCGATTCTCTTGCCTCAGTCTCCCAAGTTGTTGGGACTACAGGCATCCACCAAAACACCCGACTATTTTTTGGTTGCACTTGTCATTGTTGTTTAGCAGGCCCAGGCCAGGCTCTAACCCACCAGCCTCAGCATATGTGGCCAGCAACCTACTCACTGAGCTATGGTGCCTAGCCTAGAAATCAGAATTTATAAGTGATAAAATTGGATATTTAGCTGAGGAGATTTCCAAGCAAAGTATTATAGGTGGACCTGGTTTCTTTGTGCAATAAACAGTGAATGTAAGAGGAAAAAAAATAGATATAAAAACTGTAATCAAAAAGGAACCAGGACTTAATGATTTAGGAAATTCTTAGCTTATCTAGATAGCAAAAGATGCTACAATCAGGAGACTGTCAGGAAAGCATGTCCTCAAAAGAAAATGCAATGGTGTGCCTGAACAACATTTTCCTAGTGCCTTAAGTCCCTAAAACAAACATTAAAATTACTATTACTGGTAGTATTGGTAAACCGTAATATATTTAGATTTACTTATATGATTATCACTTTATTTGTTCCCCATTCACTCTTGCATTTCAGACCATTTTTCTGGAGTCATTTTCATTCTTTCTGGAATACATCATTAGAAAATTTCTCAAGTAAAGTAAACTCAGTTTTATTTGAAAATATCTTTACTTCTCTCTCATTGTTAAAATAGAACTTTACGTGGGACACAATTCTAGGTTGACAGTTAATTTCTCTCAAAAAAAAATTTTTTTTTTGAGACAGAGCCTCAAGCTGTCACCCTAGATAGAGTGCGGTGGCATCACAGCTCACAGCAACCTCCAACTCCTGGGCTCAAGTGAGTCTCTTGCCTCCGCCTCCCAAGTAGCTGGGACTACAGGCACCCGCCACAATGCCCGGCCATTTTTTGGTTGCAGCCGTCATTGTTGTTTGGCGGGCCCGGGCTGGATTCAAACCCGCCAACTCAGGTGTACGTGGCTGGAGCCTTAGCCCTTTGAGCCACAGGCACCAAGCCTCTCTCAACATTTTGAACATATCCTATGGTCCTATGGCTCTCACATTGCTGTGAGAAGTCTTCTATCCATCTAATTGCTGAGTTTTGAAGGCATTCTCTTTCTTTCTAACTTGCAGCTTATAGGATCTTATTTTTATTTTGTAGTTTCACTACAAAGTTTCTACAAATAGATTTCTTTTTAGTGATCCTTCATAATGTAGGATCTGTTGGCTCATCAGGTCTGGAAAATTTTTCAGCTATTATCTCTCAGAATATCTCACCTCCGTCTTCTCTTTCCTCTATTTTAGAGCTTCTATTAGACTCCTCTTAAACTTTCTTATTCTATCCCTTGTTTTTTGTAACTCTCTTACATATGATCAAGCTCCTCATTTCTCTGTGAAAGTTTGTTTTCTAGTTCATTCAATTTTTAGTAATATCTGTTTTGCTATTTAACTTACCCATTGAGTTTTTGTTTTTTTCTTTTGAGACAGACCCTCAAGCTGTTACCCTGGATAGAGTGTCGTGGCATTACAGCCCACAGCAACCTCCAATTCCTGGGCTAACGCGAGTCTCTTGCCTCTGCCTCCCAAGTAGCTGGGACTGCAGGCGCCCGCCACAACGCCCGGCTATTTTTTGTTTTTGGTTGCAGCCATCATTGTTGTTTGGCGGGCCCAGGCTGAATTCGAACCCGCCAGCTTAGGTGTACGTGGCTGGCGTCTTAGCCCGCTGAACCACAGGTGCCGAGCCACTCATTGAGTTTTTAATTTAAATTATTATGATTTTCAGGACACAATTATAAGAGGTTCCTTATAAGCAATCAATGTAACCTGGTCTTGTATACCCTCAATGAATCCCCAACAATAAAAAAAATTATTATGATTTCATTGCTAAAAGTCCTATTTCACTCATATTCATATAGTCGTTTTCTAATATTTGTTAATTTTAAATTATTTTTATTCATTTAACTACTTCATATATAATAATTTTATATTCTGTGTTTAATAATTCCAATATCTGTTTCCTTGGGGGTTTAAATCTATTATTTATTGTTTCTATGAACTTTTGCTCATGGTGGCTTTTTTCCTCATGTGTGCAGAATTTTTTTATTGTGTGCAAATATTTTGTTGGCCTTAATCTGTGGCAATGCTGAGGGGACTAAGTTGGAACATCTTTCTCTCAGGGAGTATTTATTTTACATTTTCTGTTTCTGGTCAGAGATAGTGCTATGGTTTGGATGTAGCTTGTCCCCACCAAAACTCATATTGAAATTTAATTGCCAATGTAGTGAGCTTGGGAGGTGGTACTTTTCAGAGGTGCTTAGCTTGTTAAGATGGATTTCTCATAAGACTAGTTAGTTCTCATGAGACTAAATTAGTTCTCATAAGAATAATTAGTTCCTGTAACAATAGATTAGTTCTCATGAGAGCGGTTGTCATGAAGCTTGTCAGCCTCCTCTATACGCTCTCTAATTACACGTGGCTGCTCATGTGCGTGGCCCTTGCCAAAAACTGAGTAGAAAGTCTGTATTCTTGATCTTTTCAGCCACCAGAATTGTGAACTTAATGAACCTCTTTTTTTTTTTTTATAAATTATCCAGGGTCGGTAGTCTGTTGTAGGAACACTAAATGAACTAAGACAGTTAGGGAAGGAGTAGGTAAGCATTACCAATAAGCAGCACTTTAACATTTTCAGTGGGTATCCTTGAATCCTCAGAGAAATTCTCAAAGAAAATTGTTATTCCTTGTCTCATCTTTTTATGTTTCCTTTTCCCATAGTGAAGATTTCATTACACACTCCCTTTGGGAGCCAATGAATTTTTTTTTTTTTTTTTGAGACAGAGTCTCACTATGTCACCCTGGGTAGAGTGCCAAGCCTCTAGTCTTAATTTTTCACTAAAGGTTGATCATTCAAGAGTTTTAGCTTCATGAGGGACTTTCAGCATGATACAAGTGCATGTCATAATCTCTCACACCCCTGATGATACTAACTCCCAAATATCTAAGATTCTGAAACCACACTGTCTGGGTTTGAATTCTGGTTCTACCAAATATTGCTATGTAACCATAAAAAAGATAACTTGGTGGTGCCTATAGCTCAGTGGGTAGGGCACTGGCCACACACCCCAAGGCTGCAGGTTCAAACCCGGCCTGGGCCAACTAAACAACAATGACAACTGCAACAAAAATAGCTGTGCATTATGGCACGTGCCTCCCAGCTACTTGGGAGGCTGAAGCAAGAGAATCACTTAAACCCAAGAGTTAGAGGTTGCTGTGAGCTGTGATGCCACCGCACTTTACCAAGGGCAACATAGTGAGACTCTGTCTCCAAAAAAAAAAGTTAACTTCCCTGTGCTTCAGTTTCCTCTTCTATAAAATGGGTATCATTAATAGTTCCTCTCATAAAAATGTTACAAATAATCAATAAATTGATATGAATAGAATGTTGGTCCAGTGCTGGCCCAGAGGAAGTGCTCTGAAAACGCTTGCACTTACTCACTTGGGATTAGCCTGTGCCTCCATGTGTTAGTTTAAGGCTCATTCACTTAGTTTTAGCTCACTGATCTTTTTAAAAAATGGATTTTGAGGAATTCTCTCATTTTTTTTTCAAGCTGTCTGTTATAATCTATGCAGAAACTAGTCACATTAAAGAAGGAAAGCTTTTTAACTACAGAGTTTCTGTTTTATGGATACTGACCTGAAGGAAGCATCTCAAAGCATAGTTAAGGCTTTGCCAGGGTTCCTGGGGTCACTTGAACATTTTAAGCTTCCCAGAAAGAAAATGTAAATACAGAGCTACAGAGGGCTGGTGTGATCCACTCTCCAGTGGAAGCCCTCCCACACTGCTCTGATGATGCTCAACGGTAATAATGTCTACTGCCTTCTTTTCCCCACACTCAAGCTGTGTGCAATTATCTATCACAGCACGTGTATCATCTTAGCCCTCATTCAACCTTATAACCTCAGCACATAGTTATAGTTCTCCATAATATTTGTTAAATAAATGCATGAATGAGCAAGCACAAAACAAAGGCAATGGAGGAAAAAATATATATGAATAGTGGACTGTGGTCAGGCACAGTGGCTCACATCTGTAATCCCAGCACTTTGGGAGAATGAGGCAGAATTACTTGAGCCCAGGAGCTCACCCGAGGCAACATAGCAAGGCTCCATCTCTACCAACAACAACAAGAACAAAGAATATGTTTAAATTAGCCAGGTGTGGTAGTGCATGCCTGTTGCTCATGATTCTCAATCGATCGAGGCGGGAAGATCACTTGAGTCCAAGAGTTTGAGGCTGCAGTGAGCTATGATCTCACCACCATAATCCAGCCTGGGTGACAGAGTGAGACCCTGTCTCAAAAAAAAAAAAGAGTATACTTTTCCAATGATTTAAACATAAATATGAAACATCCCATATAACCTTTCAATATGCTAAATTTTCACAAACAAGCCAATTATTAAGTATTATTTAAAGACATGGAACTAACCAACTGAACAGAAACAAAAGCATTAAAATTGGCAACTTCTGGGTAGTGAAACCAAGTATAAAAGGAAGTGAGTCAGGGATCCATACTTTTTCTTTAAAAGCCTTCTGTATTATTTGATCTTTACACAAATTGTTTGATTTTAAACTATCTGTATTTTGATAAAAATTCAGTCAATTTTTTACCTTCCGTGACTCAAAGTAGCCTGCCTGTACTTTTGACCTCAAAGGATTGAGTACAGTCCTTTTTTTTTTCACGTTTTTTTGCCCAGAGTCTGACTACCAAAGGGTGTTGACGCAAAACCCAGTTAACAAATAAACAGAATTTTGAACTTTAAGAAGGCAGGTCCAGCAGACCTAGATGAGGCTGGGAAGGCTTACTGACTGGCTGGAAAAGGACAAAGTCAATCATTGAACTCCATGGTTTTCATAGAGATCTCTTGACATTAAAACTTCTTTCCTTGCATACTTCTCTTATCCTGTGAAGATGAAAATTGACATCCATAATCATATTCTACCAAAAGAATGGCCAGATCTAAAAAAGGTAATGGTAATTAATTTGCTGAATTATTTCTAAAACTTCTCCTGGGTTTCTCAATGCCTCTATTTTAGGCCTTTCTATTTTGGGGAGAATTAGACATTAAGTTTCTCTTCTTTGGAATTGATTTTAGATGGTTTGGTTTATCATTTTTTTAAAAATGATCATCTAGTTTTCAAAAATGACTTTTATGTTTATTTTGAAAGAACATTGGATAAAGGAATAAGTCATTTCTCAAAAATCTCTTTTTTTCCCTCAAACGAAGCATTCTTTAAAATTTCTGGACAATTTAAGTCAGGCAGATTTACCTTTTTAAACTCACATATTCAACTGCTGGGAACATACATGCCAACAATAGAATTTAAAGCTACAATTTCAAGTAAAAGTATTAAAAAATGGAATGAGATGGGTTTCAATGACTTCTAAAATATATCTCCTTTCCAAGCTATTTGAAGTAAGTTTTAAAAGCATCAAGAGAAAGCTTTGTGAAATAATTTTAGTCTATTTTAGGACACTGATATCTTTCCTTTTTGATGTTTTTTAAGCTGTAAGTCCTTGTCATGAAGGTCTAGGTAGTAGGTGTATCAAAAGAAACCTGGGATAAATGACATGAAGCTTTTGTACAATGACTATTTCTAAAGAGCATTCTCTGTGTTTCTTTAAAGGTGGACATTTTCTTTTGTTATTAAGAACTTTTGAATGAATTCTAAAAAAGGAAGGTAGAGAGCATAAAAGAAATGTAAAATTGGCTAGAGGTTTGTGCAGGATTAATACCAGGTCTTACTCAGTCATCAGCAGTCTTCCAGTATGTTCACACCTCTTATAATGTTCCATCTTTTCAAGTGAGGAAAAATGAATTAACTCAAACTAGAATTAAAACTATTGTGCAAGTAGAGGAAACTATTTTTTTTCATAGTTGTCTCCTGGAAGAATGTTCACCTGAAGAGTTTCTTTGAGTTGAGATGGGTGTAGAAACTGAGGATTGAAAACTGTAAATGATACTAACCATCTCTGAAAGCCTGTGCCACTGCAGCTACTAGTAAAAGCTACACCTATCGATCTACCCCACCCCTGAAAGGAGTTTAATTGTTTACAGGGGAATATGTTGTTCTGAATGTTGTTATCCTCACCATATATTATTCAAGGGTAAATACCACTTCATGGTGTTGATGATTTTATGAAGGGAACATATCGGTTACTCCAAGAAAGTACATTTGGCCTGCACATGCACTTTCTGTTTGTTTGTTTATTTATTTATTTATTTATTTATTTATTTATTTATTGACAGAGTCTCACTCTGTTGCCCTGGTAGAATGCTATGGGGTCATAGCTCACAGCAACCTCAAACTCTTGGGCTCTAGGATCCTCTTGCCTCAGCATCCTGAGTAGCTGGGTCTACAAGTGCCCGCCACAATGCCCAGCTAGTTTTTTTTAATGACAGGGTTTTGCTCTTGCTCAGACTGGTCTTGAATTCCTGAGCTCAAGCAATCGTCCCACTTCACCTCCCAGAGTGCTAGGATTATAGGCATGAGCCACCTCGCCTGGCCTCACACATAGTTTCTTACATCTAATTGTGCTCACCATTTTCTGGCCATCATTTATGAGTATTTACCTGATGAATGATGCAATGAATAAATTAATTTATGATATAGGCCATGGAAGAAATAGCGTATACTACCTAATGTGAGGGTTTTAGAAAACTCAAAATTTGAGCATTTGTTATTTCATAATAGCCCTTATTCTAAGCCCAGAAAATAGCATTAGGTCCAATATCACAGCTTTTCTCTGTATTTGAATATTGAAGAACATCCATGTGAAATGCTTTGGGAACTACCATGGTGGTCACTAGAGGTCACTGCCTACCTGTACTCTCCCCCCACTGAGAGTTAGCAAACATGACCCCCTGCCAAGAAAAAGTCACAGTGCCAGCAACTCCAAGCTCCATGGTGTCCATCTCCTTATACAAACATGGATTTTGAGGCCTAAGATTAGTGCCGTTATAAAATAGGCCCTGGGAAGCTTATTTGCCCCCTTCTCCATATGAGGACACAGCTAGAAAGTGCCTTCCAAAAACCAGGAAGCAAGTGCTTATCCAATCTTGGACTACCTAGCCTCCAGAACTGTGAGAAATAAATTTCTGCTGTTTATAAGCCTCCCAGTCTATGGTTATTTTGCTATAGCAGCCCAGATGGACTAAGACAGAGAGTAAGCCGGTCATAGTTAAGATGATTTCATTGACAGAAGAATGATTTTCAATTCCTCCCACAGACAGGTGTAAGGCATATTATGCAAAGAAGAACCTGGCTGTTCTAACTGCTCTTGTTATATTCTCAGTGTGGAATTCAGACTTAAATCCAGGCTTCAGGAACCCCCAAACTAATTTGAGCCACTATCTAAAAGAAATAACTTGTTTCTGGGGAATGCCCTCTTCAGACTCCTTGCGAAGGATGGTCACCTTCCCACTAAACCTGGGTCACAGTGAGCCATTCCCTAAATAGGCCACAAATATAACGTTCTCCTTCCTACACCCTGAGGTTTCCCCATCTGGAAGACCCTTGAGAGCTAAAATAATGCCTCTTCTTTCCTGAGAGGAGAAAACTTTCTATCAAATGTCCTGTGTCACAACCTCACCTTCCATTCCCTGCCTTCTATCCCAAGATTGCCCCCAGTTTGAACAGAGAACTGGTCATCAAGAGCCTTTTTTTTTTTTTTTTGAGACAGAGCCTCAAGCTGTCACCCTTGGTAGAGTGCTGTAGCATCACAGCTCACAGCAACCTCCAGTTCCTGGGCTCAAGCGAGTTTCCTGCCTCTACCTCCCAAAGAGCTGGGACTACAGGCACCCGCCACAACGCCCGGCCATTTTTTGGTTGCAGCCGTCATTGTTGTTTGGCGGGCCCGGGCTGGATTTGAACCCACCAGCTCAGGTGTACGTGGCTGGCACCTTAGCCTGCTGAGCCACAGGCGTCGAGCCGAAACCCTAACTGTTTAGGACCACAGGCAGCTGCCTTGAAAGCAGACACTTAATAATATCAAAGTGGCATATTTTGCGGTGGCATATTCTAATCTCCTTTATTTAGATGTTTTCCATTTCTCTTCCTCCATTTCCATTTTAAACCAAGTGTTAAACGAGGTAGAGTTATAGAAAAGAGTACAAATTTAAAAAAAAGTAAAAACGTCCAAATGGTAAAGTCTTTATATTTACTCTTTCTACAATTAATTTTTTTATTTTTTAGAGACAGAGTTTCACTTTATCGCCCTCGGTAGAGTGCCATGGTGTTACACCTCACAGTAACCTCCAACTCCTGGGCTTAGGCGATTCTCTTGCCTCAGACTTCCAAACTGCTGGGACTGTTGCAGGAAGATGAGGCCCAATGGAGAGAAAGAGCACCCAAAACCATGTTTGTAAGAGAAAGGCCTTTATTCCTGTCACAACACCTAGTTTTGTTGTTGATGTGTTGCTGTTTGGCCAGGGCCGGTTTGAACCCACCACCCTTGGTATATGGGGCCAGCGCCCTACCCACTGAGCCACAGGTGCCGCCCTCTACAATTAATTTTTAATTTTGTTATTATGAGAGTGAGAGGAAATTTCCCTTTGCCCAGAAAGTTCACTGAAAGATCGACTCATGATTAAGGCAGATAAGAGAAAAGTTTATTTACGATGAACGTTGTGAGAATCACAGAGTGAGTACCCAATATCCTAATGAAGCCCAGAAATTTTTATACCCTCCTTTTAGAGAGGAGAGAGAGATGAAGACTATAGGCAATTCTGTATAGAGGCAATAAATGGTCACCGGGGAGGATGAATGGATGGGGAAGGGGAAACAGATGACTTAGAAAGATTCTCATTGTAAATTAAATTAACCTTGAGATATAGGTATTATATTTAAAGCATTTGGGCCAGGTCTCCCAGTATTCTTAATTTTTTTTCCCCTGCAATATGGGGAGATAACAGGGAGAGAAGTTGATTGCTCCCTTGATGGTTATGCAGATAGAGGGAAACCCCTTCTAAAGGTCTGTCTCTAAAAGCCTTTAATTCAAAATACTCATCATATCAAGGAGTCACATTCTGGGGTGAAATTTCCTGAGCTCCTTCATTACATTGTGATTAGAGAATGTTGTTTCTATTCCTTTGCAATTTATTAAAATATTAAATAAATTCTTATAGAAGAATTATATTACTTTTTAGAATTTATTGAAGTTTTTTGTGTTATTACTATAGGGTCAATTTATTTTTATTTTTATTTTTTTTTTGAGACAGAGCCTCAAGCTGTCACCCTGGAGAGAGTGCTGTGCATCACAGCTCACAGCAACCTCCAATTCCTGGGCTCAAGTGAATCTCTTACCTCCACCTCCCAAGTAGCTGGGACTACAGGCGCCCGCCACAGCGCCTGGCCATTTTTTGGCTGCAGCCGTCATTGTTTGGCGGGTCGGGGCTGGGTTCGAACCTGCCAGCTCAGGTGTACATGGCTGGCACCTTAGCCTGTTGAGCCACAGGCGCTGAGCCAGGGGTCAATTTATTTTGAACATGTTCCATAGACACACAAAAATAAAATAATTTTTTTTAGTTTTTGCATTATAAATGTGACATATATGACAGCTGTCCTGAAAGTATTCAGCCATTGTCAATATTAATACTAATCTTCATATAACATAGCTAGATACTTTCCAGACAGCCTTCACACATAAAACAGCTCTACTTTAAATATTATTCAAGTCTGGATGTGGCTCATGCCTATAATCCCAGCACTTTGGGGGCCCGAGGTGAGGGATTGCCTGAGGTGATGAGTTTGAGACCAGCCTGAGCAAGAGCAAGATCTCATTTCTTAAAAAAAAACCCACAGCCAGGTGTTGTGGTGGATGCCTATAGTCCCAGCTACTTGGGAGGCTGAGGCAGGAGAATCATTCAAGCCCAAGTGTTTGAGGTTGCTGTGAGCTGTGACTGCCACAGCACTCTACCAAGGGTGACAAAGTAAAACTCTATCTCAAAAAAAATAAAAAAAAATAAATAAATTATTTAAGTCTACTTTATAATCATGGCCTAAAGCAGAGGTAAATTAATCTCCCTTACTGATGAGTTTCTATTTCTCCTTATATATTTTCAATTTTTATTTATTAATATAAGTCATTTCTTATGTAGATATTAATAGAATTAATAAAAATATCATTTTTGTGAAATTTTATAACCTCGTTATTGAAAAACTTTTGTCTCACGTGGAAGAGATGAACCAATGTCTGGAATCGCACAACTTCCCTAGACTTAACCAGGAAGAATTAGATCTCTTTTTTATTTTTATTTCTTTTTTTTGAGACAGAGTTCACTTTGTTGCCCTTGGTAGAGTGCTGTGGTGTCACAGCTCACAACAACCTCCAGCTCTTGGGCTTAGGCAATTCTCTTGCCTCAGCCTCCTGAGTAGCTGGGACTACAGGCACCTGCCACAATGCCTGGCTGTTTTTTTGGTTGTTGCAGCAGTTTGGTTGGGGCTGGGTTTGAACCCGCCATCCTCTGTATATGGGGCTGGCGTCCTACTCGTTGAGCCACAGGTGCTACCCCAGAAATAGATCTCTTGAACAAACCAATATCAACAAAAAGAGCCCTAGACCAGATGGCTTCACACCAGAATTCTATTAAACCTTCAAAGAAGAGCTTATACCTATACTGCAGAACATATTCCAAAAAAATTGAGAAGGAAGGAACCTTCCCAACATGTTCTCTGAAGCAAACATCATCCTGATACCAAAACCAGGAAAGGAGCCAACAAAAAAGAACTACAGACCAATTTCATTAATGAATATTGATGCAAAAATACTCAATAAAATCCTAGCAAATATAGCCCCATATACCAGAGGTGGTGGGTTCAAACCCAGCCTCGGCCAAAACCAAACACACACAAAAAAATCCTAGCAAATAGAATACAGGTACACATTAAAAAAAATTAAATATCTCAATCAAGTAGGCTTCATCCCAGGCATACAAGGTTGGTTTAACATACACAAATCCATAAATGTAATTCACCATACCAATAAAAGCAGTACCAAAGACTATATGATCCTCTCAATAGATGCATTTGACAAAATTCAGCATTGTTTTCTAACAAGAACACTTAAGAAATAGGCATAGATGGCACATTTCTTTCTTTCTTTCTTTCTTTTTTTTTTTTGAGACAGAGTCTCACTATGTCGCCCTCAGTAGAGTGCCAGCTCAGGGCAACCTCGAACTCTTTTAGGCTTAAGCAATTCTCTTGCCTCAGCCTCCCAAATAGCTAGGACTATGGGCGCCTGCCACAATGCTTGGCTATTTTTTTTTTTTTTTTTTTTGAGACAGAACCTCAAGCTGTCACCCTGGAGAGAGTGCTGTGGCATCACAGTTCACAGCAACCTCCAACTCCTGGGCTCAAGTGAGACTCCTGCCTCCGCCTCCCAAGTAGCTGGGACCACAGGCGCCCTCCACAACACCCAGCCATTTTTTGGTTGCAGCCGTCATTGTTGTTTGGCGGGCCCAGGCTGGATTTGAATTTGCCAGCTTGGGTGTACGTGTCTGGCGCCTTAGCCCATTAAGCCACAGGCGCCAAGCCAGCCTGGCTATTTTTTTGTTGCAGTTACCATTGATGTTTAGCTTGGCTTGGGTCAGGTTTGAACCTGCCACCCTTGGTGCATGTGGTTGGCGCGGTAAACACTGTGCTGCAGGCACTGCCCCATGGCACCTTTCTTCTTTTCTTTCTTTCTTTCTTTCTTTCTTTCTTTCTTTCTTTCTTTCTTTCTTTCTTTCTTTCTTTCTTTCTTTCTTTCTTTCTCTTTCTTTCTTTCTTTCTTTCTTTCTTTCTTTCTCTTTCTTTCTTTCTTTCTCTCTCTCTCTCTCTCTCCTTCCTTCCTTCCTTCCTTCCTTCCTTCCTTCCTTCCTTCCTTCCTTTTTTAGACAGAGTCTCACCATGTTGCCCTCTGTAGAGTGTTGTGGCATCACAGCACACAGGAACCTCAAACTCTTGGGCTTAAGCGATTCTCTTGCCTCGGCCTCTCAAGTAGCTGAGACTACAGGCACCCGCCATGACATCCAGCTATTTTCTTTGTTGTTGCAGTTGTCATTGTTGTTTAGCTGGCCCTAGCTCACTTCTAACTCCCCAGCCTTGGTGTATGTGACCAGCACTGTAACCATTGTGCTACAGGTGCCGAGCCTTCTGTTTCTTTTTTAAATGCCCGGAATTCTAAGCACAAGAGGAGCAGAGTACACATGGGGCTGACAGCAGGACCACAGCTGTTTTCAGAGCTGCCTTTGAGGTGTCTCCCTGCCCCAGCCCAGCAAAGGCACTTGGTTTGTTTCCACGTCTTTGTGATTTGTGCGTTGAATTGCAGTAAACATTTGGGTGCATAAGGCACACTTCCTCAGTGAAGGACACAATTGCATCTCCGACTTCACCTTACCAACACAAGCGGTGTAACCTAATCTCATGTACCCTCATATTAATCTGCAATGTATTTTTTGTTAAGGCAAGCATGAACAAAGTTTATTGAGGAAAAGAAAGACAGGCTTACAGAGTAAGAAAGCTTAGAAAGCAGGATATGTTCAGCATGGACAGCATACAGGCCCCCACTGCCAGGGTAAGTAGGTAAAAAGGGCTTAATCTGAAATTTAAAAAAAAAGAAAAATCTAATTATCCATGCTGGTATTTCCAAATCTGTAAGAAAATTATAAAATGAATCTGTTTATTAACAATATGTAGGGCTTTTTGTTTGGGGAGCGGGGTTTTGCAGTTTTTTTGGCCAGGGCCAGGTTTGAACCCACCACCTCCAGTATATGGGGCCCTCCAGTACGGCCTCCAGTATATGGCACCCTACTCCTCTGAGCCACAGGTGCCCTCCAATATGTTATTTTTTTTCTAATGACTGTCACACTCCCTTTTTGGTTCTGTTAAAATAGTTGGGCATATGTAGTATCACTGCAATTTCCTCAGTCTGATTTCATGTGACTATTAAAGTTATTCTCAGGGTTCAGAAAGGAATGCAAATATCTATCTCAGTTTGTACTTCTCTTATAAGTTTTTGAAAAGTGTAAGAATTCTCTCAAGAGTATGCCTATCAGTAGGTTTTGGAGCTGGTCTTAACAGCAAGCTCATTAATCTCTGATGCAATTACCAATTCTGCAGCTGTTTTCCTGGCGATTTTAACCATGAGTGATCCCATAATGCACACCCAGTTAGCTAATATGTGGAGCTAGAGCCTGACCCATTGTTTCTTGTTTCTAAGAATTTGGGTTTACTTCATATGGTGGCTGAGGGAAAATAGGTTGGGGAAGTAGTTAAATTACAGCCTATGGGAAGGAACTGATAAATTTGTCTGTGAAATTTTCAAAACCTATTCTCTCATATTTGAGTCTGATGGCAGTTACTGTTGTATGATAATCCCTGGCCTTTCCAGATCTCAACCATCTGTAGTTGTATAGTGATTCTTAATTCTCTTCCAAGAAAATTGAGTAGGAAGAAATAAACAATTTGCAAATAAGACTTAGCTTTCATGAAAGATTATTTAAAAGTTATGTCAAAAAGATTGTCCTCACTAAAAGTATAATAATGGAAATGTGGAAAATACAGTAGGCAAAGGAATCTATGACATTCTTCAAAGGTTTTGTAAAAGCACAATTAAACATTCTACCAGCTTTCTCACACAAGAGCCATCTGTTTAAAGAACTATTATGTTTGTATGTGACAAGGACATGGAATTATTGTATTTTGCTGGCAATAGACACATTCTTCATTATTTTCAGGTTCCTCATCAAATCTGTAATTATCCACAGTTTCTGTCACTAATAAAACAACTTTAAAAATATTAGGAATTTTACCTCTGAAATGTAGATAGTATGGTAATGGTTTTATTGTATTTATGGTGTTTACATAACCCATGATAGGTATGAATAAAGTTCAGCAACTGAGGGCTACATTTGCAGTGATAATATTTGTTTTTGTGTCTTGAAAACACAGAACATTGTGTATATTTTTGGTTCTTAAAATACCATGCTCAAAGATATAAGTACATTGAAACTGCAGGTACAATTTTGATGGGAGCCAAAAATTTCCAACTTTTTATTCTTCTAAGTCCATGCATAGTTGCATTCCAACTGGACACATAGTGCAGAACTAATGCTACAGATATGGCCTGGAGGACGCCATGGTCTTTGATGTGCTACCTCTGTTTTTCTACTTAATCATGACTCTAGGAGGCTGATACCCCTCTGAATGCACTGTGGAGGAATTCCTGGTCATAATGAAAATTGCAGTCTTCATGCCCTGCCACATGGGTTAATAGAAGCCTGATGGTCAAAAGTAACAGGGTCAGGAGGAAAAATATCTTGCTGCCCTCTGGAATGTGACCCCATTTGTACTTTATGCTGACTTTCCATAGCCATGGTGTTCACTGCCATTGAAAGAGGACAACAGAATTCTAAATGATGACTTCATGTGAAAAAAAAAAAAACAGGAATTCAGGCCCTGCTTGGGTCTGCTTATGACCCAGCACCTGTTTTCTTCTTAAAATCTTAAGAATTTGTAACAAGTTCACAAGCAACAGCAGCTATGTCATAACAGTGCATGAAATGGGTATAAGCAATTAACCAGCACATACTGCATGTGTCTGCTACCATGGCTGCGGGCTGGACTGTCACCTGATCACAAAAAGACCAAGACGGCAACTATTATATAAGTACATTTCTAATGGGAATGCTAGAAACCAAATCAAATATTTATTGATGATTATAAAATATCATAAATGGTGTGATTCTTTTTCTTCTTGAAGTCTGTACAAATTTTAATAACTAAATGTATTTATACTTTCCAGGAAGAATAAAATATTATTATTTATATCCTCTCTCTGATATCCCTTATGTAAACAAAAGGAATAAAAGCAGGTGAGAGAATTGGCTAAAATATAATCTAGGAAATACCACATAGAATATCTTACAAATGTAAGGACAAGTGGACCAGACTGAAGAAAAGAGCAAAACCATTGAGACCCTGAACATAGTTCCAATTTTTCTGAAAATTCTAGTATATTGAGAGTGTTAAGAAAAATATCCTAAGTAAAAAGGTGAGTTTTAAGGGGTATGATAATTCCATGGGAGTAGTGAAACATTCCTTTTCAAAACTCAGTTCCGAGAGAGAGGGAGAGAGAGAGAGAGAGAAGAAGGAGATGGATTGTCAGGATTTAAGAGAAGATTCCAAAGATTATTATACTTAAACACAAATCCTTATGCTAGAGGTCAAGCACGTAGAAGAAAAGTTGTGCAAAAGTAAAACATAGAAAGAAAAAACAAAACAGGTGGCCAGCTTTGCCCTGATCAAAAACAACTAAACTGAAGAAAAAAAAAAAAGAAAGAAAAGAAAAGGAAAAAACAAACAAACAAACAAACAAAAACTCCCACAAAACCCCTATTGCAACCCAATTCATAGTTACTAAGTCATGGAAAAGCCCATCAACCCATGAATGGATTAATAAATTGTGGTATATGTACACTATGGAATATTCTTCAGCCTTAAAAAATATGGAGACATTACTTCTTTCATGTTTACATGGATGGAGCTGGAACATATTTTTCTTAGCAAAGTATCTCAAGAATGGAAGAAAAAGTATCCAATGTACTCAGCCCTGATATGAAACCAATTTATAAGCACCCACACTTCCATATGAATGTTATAAGCCAACTACAGCCCAAGATGAAGGGAAAAGAAGAAGGGGAGGGGAGAAGGAAGGGAGAGGAAGGATGGAGGGAGGGTAATTGGTGGGACCACACCTATAGTGCATTTTACAAGGGTATATGTTAAATCTACTAAGTGTAGAATATAAATGTCTTAACACAATAACTAAGAAAATGTGGTGAAGGCAATGCTAACCAGTTAGATGAAAGCATTTCAAAATGTATATAAAACTACCACATTGTATTCCATAAATGCATTAATGTACACAGCTATGATTTAACAACAACAACAAAAAGATATTGTGCCACGAAAAAAAAAGTAGCTAGTTGAGCTTGCAATTCTATAGCAGAAGTGCTTTCCTTGAATCAATCATCATACTTCATATGCAGCAATAGTGTTTTATATGCAATTCCCATTGTCACAGAGTATTAAAAAGATAGTCTTCAGGGTCAAGGGTTAAAGAAAATAAATATTTTCTGCTTCTAAAAGGAAAAAAAAGGAAAGGGCTTCAATGTAAGACATGCCTACATCCTTTCTTAGAGCCGTCTGCTCAGACCAATAAACAAACTACAGAGAAATGGCTCAAGATAACAGACTCAAAATTAAGTGCCCTAAATCATTTCCAGTTCCCACTAAAATTTTTAAAAGTGATAAGTTGGAGTAAATATGCACAACACACATGAACAAACAGGACTAATTTCTTGATATATTAAAATTGCATGAAAACTAATAAGAAAAAACAGTCAATTATAAACCTGGGGGAAAGGCAAAGTCAGGTAAGACATATCCTATAAAAATAGAATATGCAAAGATGTTACTTCCTATCAATAAATGGAGCATGGTAATATAAACATTGTGATTGCTTATTTAATTGAGCCATTTGGCAAAGGGTAATTTTGCTACATGACACTGTTAAACAGACTATAAGAAGATGAACACTTCGGTATCATCTATTGGCCTTATGTAGGAAATTAAATGGAAGTCTTTGGAGAAGCAACTTTAGAAACAAGTTGGTTATATCTTTTTTTTTATTGAATCATAGCTGTGTACATTAGTTCAATCATGGGGTACAGTGTGCGGGATTCACATAGAATCTGAGATATTTTTATCAACCTGATTGACATAACATTCATGAGATTTTCTCATTTACTATATGAAAACATTTTTGATCCTTGTTTAGAAGTCTTCTCCTGACCCTTTGAATATGTACCACACATGTGATCTCACCCTTTGTCCTATCTCCCCCCACCCTCTCCCTCCCCTTCCCTCCCTCTCCTCTTTCCCCGTCTTCCTGTGCAATAAATGGGTTGTAGCCTTCACTTGAAAGATAAAGAATTTGTCTCATATTAGGGGTGTATACATTGGATACTTTTTCTTCCATTCTAGAGATACTTTGCCACTGGTTTTCTTAAGTGAATCAGAACACATTTTGCCTTCAGGTGCTTTTCACTAAACTTCTCCTCCCTAATCACTTACCTTCCAGTCAGGACTCCCCTGACCGCTCTTTCCCCCAGGCCCTGAAGCTGCCCTGAGCGCACTGCCCAGCCCCGTCATGCTCTTCGGACCTTGTGTGTTGTCCACACCACACCTTCTGCCATCCTGCTCCCTCAACTGAATCCTGCTTTCTGCCATATGGCTGCTAATGTTTTTCAAATTTACTTCCAGATTCATACTTCTTCCCAGGTGATCAATGGATAAGTGAATGAAATGTTAGAAAAGCAACCTACCTGAAAGTTGTGGCTCTAACGATAAGGACTGTGTGCCCCTCAGACAGGTAACACACATATTTGGAGGGGAAGGGGGCTTCTGCTGTAGCCAGTAGCTGACCAGCACTGGATTCCCTGTGCGGTTGGGGTCAGCACTGGATTCCCTGCGCGGTTGGGGTATCTGCACACATGTGACCAAGACCCAATCTTTTCCTTACTACTTAGTTTTATTTAAAGTCTTCACTGAATTAATATGTAATCAAAAATAAGCTCTTATCAGTAAAGAGTGCTTTTCTGATCCTTTATGCAGAATCAGAATACAAGGGTCTTAAATACAGTAACATTTTAGCTATATTACATTATAAGCTCATATTTAATTTTCTGTTTAATATTACCTTAGCCTCTTTTATTAATATTGCATTCTAAGTCTAGCTTACCTAATATCAGTGGTTAAAATTGCTCTTTCTCTAGATACATTTGCTTGGATTGTTAACCTTTTTTTTTTTTTTTTTTGCTATTTCTAGTCTAACATAATCTCTGGGGACTTTTTGAATTTCATCTTATTCCTCACGGGCATTTTGTATCAAACAACTCCCCAATTAGCATTAGCATCGTCTGAAAATTTAATTAACTTGCTCTTTTCCTTCTTTTCAGGTCAATGATGAGGATGATAATGTAGTTGTGACATTAGTTTCCCTGGAAAGTCATTCGAAACCCCTTCTCTTTCTACATATATGGCTCATTTTCTTTGATGACCCTCTGCCCAATTTTTACCCCCTATGATGTAGCAATACTCCCATCTTTGTCAGCTTAAAGTTTCTCAGTAACTCTGCACGAGAATTGAGAAAAGATATAGCCAAATGACAAGCCTTTGTATTTTTTATAATTCCTAACACCTAGGATTATCAAGGTGGCATATACTTCAGAAATTCTTCATGATTTTCTCTGAAATAAATTAGAAAAATGATGAAGTAATTTTATTTTCAGATGGAGAAACTGAAGCACAGAAATCAATTGCATTAGAAAAGAAAATTTTGTTTGAGACAGTCTCACTCTGTTGCACAGGCTAGAGTTCAAGGCCTTAGCCTAGCTCATAGCAACCCCAAACTTCTGGGTTCAAGCAATCCTTCTGCCTCAGCCTCCTCAGTAGCTGGGACAACAGGAACCTGCCATAATGCCCAGCTAATTTTTCTGTTTTCTTTAGCAGAGATGAGGGGTTTCACTCTTACTTGGGCTGGTTTTGAACTGCTGAGTTCAAGCGCTCCTCCTGCCTCAACTTCCCAGAGTGCTAGGATTATAGGCAAGAGCCATTGTGCTCAGCCTCACATCAGAACTTTAAGAAGTCAATCAGACTTTGTCTTATAGTATAAGACTTATACTATTTTAAGGAAAGGATAGTTATTTTTAAGTTACTGTGTGTACATATATATATATACACACACACACAGTAATGTTCCATTATTTGGGCATAGCTAAAAAATTGATTTTCCACATAAACAAAATTTCTAAATGAGCCCAGAAAATGGAATCTTCATGCCATGAACATAGCAAGAAAATCTTAAACATGGGATACAAGTAATATTGTGTTAGGAAGAAGGTCTTTGAGAAAGCAAGGAAGGCTTAAAGATCCTTGTACTTTTGTCTTCTTTTTCTCTCTTTTTGTATGTAACATGCCATTTTGACTCCAATGGATCACAAGACAATGTCTTCTTTCTCTTTAAAAAATTTTTTCTTTTTTCATAGATCTGCACCCCCATGTTTATCACACCATTCTTCACAACAGCCAAGATTTGGAATCAACCTAAGTATCCACCAATGGATGAATAAAGAAAGAAATCGTGGTACATATGCACACTGGAGTATGTTTCAGCCATGAAAAGAAATGAAATGCTGACATTTACAACACATGGATGGAACTGGAAAACATTATGTTAATGAAATAAGCCAAGCAGAGAAGTAGAAATCTTGCAAGTTCTCACTCACATGTGGGAACCAATTATTAAAACAATAAATCTCGTGGAGACAGAGATAACAAGGATTGTTCCCAGAGGCTGGAAAGGATAACGGGGGTCAGGGAATAAAATGGAGATAATTAATGAGTACAAAATGATAGTCAGATAGTTAGATAGAATAATACTTGATAACATAACAAAGTGACTATAATCAACAATAAGTTAGGATATACTTAAAAATAACTGAAAGAGTGGAAATGGAATATTTCTAACATAAAGAAATGTTAAATATCTGAGCTAATGGATACTTCAATCCCCCCAATTTGATTAATTAACATTGTATGCCTGTATCAAAACATCACACATACCCTACCAAGATACACAACTATTATGTGCCCATAATAACTTTGTTAAAAATTAAAAAACGAGTTATATAGGTTAACAATATAAAAAACAGCTAAAAGAGCTAGAATTGTTAGAGGAATGTATAAGTCTTATTAAACCATTTGACTTTTATGTACACATACACACTATAGTTTTAATTAAGATAAAAGCTAAATTTAAAAATGAAAAAAATTAAACTAAACAATGAATAAATAAATACATAGGCTCTCTCTATATGAAATAATGTTCTGCTTTTAATTGAGGAAAAGCAAAGAAGGTAAAAAAAGGCATACCTAGGTGAAAGACTTTAGAGGAATTTCTTAATGGTAAAAATGGTTGATATTAATTATTCTCACACTTGGGTTTATACAATAAACCATGGCATCTTAGAATAAGTCTGTAGGATTTTCTTTGGGAAAAGATTATGAATATTTATATTAAAAATTTACTTTCATGTTATCGCTAATAAGTGAGAGCAGAAACACACAAAGAGATGTAAAGGGGCTTGGAAATCAAGAGTGAGGGGGCTGAGGGGTAAAAAACTAACCTGTCAGCTACAATGAACAACATTCTGCTGACAGGCAAATTAAAAGCCCGCCTTTTGCATCATACGATGTATTCCCTATAACAAACACATTTGTACCTCCTTAATATTTTGAAATAAAAAAGTAAAAAAAGTGAAGAATTTCCAGTGAAGACTAAATATGTAAGAAATGACAGACATAAATAATGTTACAATAAAATAACACTAAGAAGTAGAAAATTATATACCACCACCTGTGACAATTTTAAAAACTCTACATCATTAAATGGGAATCCAGAAACTGTTTACATACTATAATATAGCCAGCTCTCATTTATTTGTGGGATTTATATTCTCTTATATTTTCCCTACAAAAGAAAAACTGGGAATGTTATGGTCAAATCATACAGTTAAAACAACAAAGGTATTTTTGAAAGCACAGCATCAAACTAAGAGGCTCACCCACTGCACTCCAGTGAGCTTTGGGAAGGAGACAGAACGTGTTATTTTCATCTGAATTAGTTTGCCTTATCAAAGAAACATTAATTTTTTAATTTTCAGCGACATAACTACAAGAGGGACTCCACACCTAACAAATGCTAACAATGAGGTTGCTTGGACCCTCACATTAACCTGAAAAATTTTTTTAAGTTTTTATTTTCAATTATTATGAGTACATAATAGTTGCATATCTTTGTAGGGTTCATGTGATGTTTTGATACAGGCATACAAGGTGAATTAATCAAATCAGGGTAATTAGGGGTATCCATCATCACTTCAAGCATTTAACATTCCTTTGTATGAAGAACATTCCAATTCCACTCTTCTAGTTATATTAAAGTATATCCTAACTTATTGTCAATTACAGTCACTTTGTTGTGCTATCAAATATTGTTCATTCTGTCTATTTTTTTGCACCTATTAACCATCCCCACTTGATTGAAATTCAACAATAGAACAGAAAATATTGCAAAATGAGAGATAATGTTTTCCTAATTAAAATGTCTAGGTAATTAGAAGAGCAGTAAGGAAACTGGCATTTATTTTAACCCATGAGTAATTATCAAACATTATTAGGCAGAACTATTACTGTTAAAAGTTGAAAAGTTAACTGCCATTATTCATCACTAAGGTGATGCTGGCCTTAGTACAAAAATCAAAATATGGTTTTATGTTTATGTCTTAGGACTTCAATTTATCAGGCTGACCTCATAGTTAAACTCTAATATCAAAATAACATACTTTCATAATTAGAAGTGTTCAAAGGGCATTAGCTACAAGGCTTTTTATCAGAAAATTGTACAACTGTGAATGATAGAAACAAACAAAAGGTCCATAAGGAGACTGATTAAATACATTATAGTACTTCTGCATAACAGCATATGAGTCAGATAATGTTGCAGATGTCTATTGATTGGTACATTCATAATGTAATTTTAGCTTCAAAAAAGCTAGATAGGAAAATAGAATGTGTAGTACAGCCTGAGCCCCAGTTCTGTATAAACTAAAATTGAACACATGCATATGTCTAGAGAAACAGACCCCAAGATACTGACTGTTCTTATTTCTAGGATAATATATGAATGTGTACGTGTGCATGGGTCAGTGTGACAGTGTGTACATATACATACACAGGGTATTTTCAGTGTGTACATATACATACACAGGGTATTTTCTTGGCTATATCTTTTAATATTTAAGCATTGCTTTCACAACCAGAAAGTATAATGATTTTTAAAACTCATTTTAAAAGAAATATTATTTACTGTCAAGTCTCAATGTAAAAAACAACATCTGTTTGCAGCAGATATTGGTTTTCTGTCATTTTTTTAAAGTTTTAAGTCTAAATTTAGACATTTTTGTATCTGGACCCAAACATGAAACAAGGGAACAACAAAAAAAAAAAAGGCAAAAAGTCATTAACGTGACACCTACACACACAAAAAAGAAACTGTCTGTGTTTGGCACAGACAGTTGGGGGGAGGACATATTTCAGATACAAACCTTAGATTAAAAACTTAATTTAAAAAACCTGACTGGGAGTTACCAAAGTACAATATGATTTTGAAATTACAAAGTAAGGACTCTTTTGAGAGAAAATTCCAGCTCCTTTTGATCTTTGAGGGAGGCATCTGTTCCTGCTTCCTATGAGCCTTTATGAAATCGCCCCCTGCTATTTATTTGTATAGAACACCTGATTGTGTGGCAAGTCTGAGATCTAAAATAAAGAAATCTATCTGAGTTTTAAAAGAAAAATACTAAAACTTAAAAATCAGGAATTATTTTCCCTTCACCAAAGACTCAGTGGAGTTATGTTCTCAGTTTCTTTTAATAAGTTTCTATTTTTTCTTAAATACATAACTATTGCTTTAACTCCTAATATTCAATATCTGTCAATGGAAATGAATTCTAAACCCCTTCTCTTATTTGGAAGTCTTGATAACATATTGATAGCACAGATTTAATTGTTCATTTATAAGATATACAATAGAAAAATCTCTGTAAAAATATCCATTTGACGTATTTTAAAAAAATTTCTGCAGTGTGGCATTTATTATAAATGAAAATGTCTTCAAAACATTAAATTTTTCATTAATGCTTTAGAGTTAACTACCATTTAAAATTCCCTAAGATATATTTATTTAGATTTCTTTGTCAAGTGTAAAAATAGTAATAGCACTTCATTTTAACACCAGAAAATAATGAATGTCATACTTGGTATGATATTTAAAAGACTTCATATTTTCACCTAATATGATTGTAGGTACACTTTTCTATTCCATCTTTCCCTCCCACACATGAAATCATTCCATGGCAAATCCTTTAAATTCTTCTTTTGAAGTTTAAAATTAATTTCCATGGTTACTCTTCTATAATCCCCCATCTTTTAAAAAATGCAAAATATGCTTATACTGTTGAAGAAATCAGATGAAATTCTAAATATCCTATGCATGTGCAATGCTCTTACAAGAAAAAAAACATTCTTTTTAAGAAAGCGGTTTTTGTAATTAAAAAAGAACAGGGAATAATTTGCTTTAAGTGTCCATTCATGTTAAATCAGTGTTAAGTTATAAAGAATTTCTATCAAAATACACATCCACATTGATTCTACATGAAACTCATTATAAGCAGCTCTATTATACTGAATGGCAAATGAATTCTTAATAATGAGACACTTGATGTGCTATCCAGAACTGAGGTTGACAAGAAAACCACTTAGCTTCACTTTCTAATAATACTATAGCAAGTAACTGATAAAGCACATGTATTTTTTGACTTGGGAAGAAAACTGTAAAGAAAAGAATGTTTGGTTGAAACGCATTCTCCTTAGTAAAGTATCACAAGAGTGGAAAAGCAAATATCCAATGTACTCAATACTAATATGAAGCCAGTAGATGATACAATACACACCCACGTAAGAGAAGAACTCAATTCAATTCAAGTTGGGTGGAGGGATATGAAGGAGGAGAGGAAGGTGGGGAGGGGAGGAAGGCAAGGAAGGGAAGGGATTGCTGTGCTCCCACTTAATGGGCACAATGTAAGGGTCTATGACACACTTGTAGTTGTGCCGACACAACTACAAGAGGGACTCTACCTAACAAATGAAATCAATACTGTAACCTAGTTGTACCTTCACATTAACCTGAAATAAAGAAAAGAATGTTAAACAAACCTTTATTATTATTTTTTTCTTAGAAATTAAAGTGCTTTGTTTATTTGTTAAAAAAAAAACTGGATCAAAAGTAGTTTGCGCAATGCCAAGTATTTTTGATAAAGTATGTTTCTGTGTAGATTTGTCTGTTTTGCTCCTTTGTAAACTCATCTTGCCCTTACTATCGGAAGTCCATAACAACAGATGCTAGAATAATTAAAAACCTATCACTATACACTCTTCCATCATACCACAGACTAGGAAAATTAAGGTGGTTTACGGGTGTCCTTGTCTCACTTTATCCACCTTTTCGAGGTTGACATGTAGGCTTTAATGTGCATCCTTGCACCTCTCCTTCGGCAGGAAGCCTGTCTCTGGGGATCACTTGCAGAAAATAGGACATTGAGTCCATAATTAAAGTAATCTCTTTCCAGGCAGATGCTGCAGTTGGCTCTGTTATCACATATTACAAAAGGCATCTTGAGGGTTATAAAATGTGCAGCAAATAGCTTTGGAGATGAGAAACGGCAATTTTTCATCTAATTTTGATCCATAGACATGTAAGTACTATATTGCTACTTTTTGGTTTTGAGCCAAATAACTATTATGGTACTGAGATGAGCCAGGCAGTAACCAAAATTAAAGAATACTTTAGCTTTTATCCTCAAAGTGAGAAAAGCTCTTTTGCAACCATCTTTGCACTTAGCAAATAAGGATGCCATCTCAAATCTGAGCATTAATGCCTGCAGGCGGATTTAGAAGAAAGGCTTATGTAGCTTAGCTTTACACCCATACTTTCAATATATTTGCTTAAGTTAAAACCAGGGGTTGATGAAGGGACCTACCATCTTAGCTCTTTTGCAACCACAGTGTACATTTTTAATTAGAAGCCTTTTCACTGTTTATCTTTCCTGTAAAATTGAGGACATTGCTCTTTGAAATATATGTCAGCTTAGATAACTAAAATGCTCATGTTATTCATAATCCCTTCTATAAATACTAATAGTGGAAATAAATGGAGGAGATGTGTCTAACATATTCTTGTTTCCAGCTTAGGACTTGTCAATGTGGGTAACCAAAATCTGACTTCAATATTGTGAACTGCTTAAAGGAGATGGAAATAATTAATTTTGTTTGATATTTATTTCTCAATGCTAAGTAAGACGATTTATCAATATATTTTAACGTAATTTTGAAGAGATTTAATTCCAGAAAATACATGATTCGAATTTTATTTCTTCCAATTTTTAAAAAATGTTCTAACAAAGTTTTACATGGACTTGTCCTTTCAATTAAAATATATTGTTAATAATATTAACCTTTAAACTTTATGTTAGTATAACCACCATTCAAAAACAGGGGGGAAAAAATCTAAGTTGACTTAAACAATAGAAATATTTGTATTGCAGCATATTTAACCCTTCAGAGTTAATATTTAGAAATGTATGTAACACTGCTTGAACTATTAGAGAAAAACTAACTGCAAATCAAAGTTTTAAATTATTGATAAAGTTTTGTTAATTGACCAAATTGCTATTTCCAGATCACCTTTGATATTGTAATATAAATATTTATACTTCAGCACATGCATGAGGTATAAATAACAGAATATAAGCCCTAATTCTCTAACATAATCTTCTGGAATATTCATGTATGCATGCATTTTTTTCACTGATGTAGATACACATTCATTCATCTATGCGACAAATAACTGTCAAAGAATTTCTTTGCCTAAATAATTTTATAATATTAATTGCAATTGAAATACATTATTAGAGGCTTGGCTCCTGTAGCTCAGTGGCTAGGTCACCAGCCACATACACCAGAGGAGCTTGAACCCAGCCCAGGCCTGCTTAAACAACAATGAAAACTACAACAACAAAATAGCTGGGCATTGTGACGGGCACCTGTTGTCCCAGCTACTTGGGAGGCTGAGGCAAGAGAATCGCTTAAGTCCAAGAGTTTAAGGTTGATGTGAGCTGTGATGCCACAGCACTCTACCAAGGGTGGCATAATAAAACGCTATCTCAAGAAAAAAAAATTATTAGAAATAAACATTCAGTATTTTGCTACCTCAAAGGCAATATTTAGTTTTACATGTTTCTTTTAGCTTTGTCTATCTACAAATTATTTTGTACCTAGATAATTACCCTTTTACCCTTCATAATATTAAGTTTCATTCATTTTGTCTGATATTAATATAGTGACACCAACTTTTGGTAAACATTTGCCTGGTATGTCTTTTTTCATCTGTTTACTCTCAACATTTTTGTGCCATTACATTTAAGTTTGTCTCTTGGAAGAATCATATTATTGGATTTTTGAAATTTTATTCTAATTGTCAGTTTTTCAAATGGTAAATTTAATCTGTTTACATTTATTGTAATTACTGATTCATTTAAACTTATTAGCACTATCTTATATCTTATAATTCTATGATTTTAAAATTTGCCTTTTTCCTTTCTTCCAATGGATTAACTAAATGTTCTTCATTCCTTTCTTCATCCTCTCCCTAATCTGGGAATGATAATGTTATTTCTGTTCTTTACATTTATGTCTTTAACAATCATCCTTAACTAAGCTTACAACCTACTTGCAAAATAATTTGAAGACATTAAAAAATCTTAATACTCTTCTTCCTTCCTCCAATGTATACATTACTGTTACTTAGAATATTCGTTATATATTGCCTTTAAATTATATTATAAAATAGCTATTTATGTTTTATACATAAATTAAATTTCACATCAATGCTTAGAGCTTCTAAGACACTAGTATCTTTGCTCACTATTATTATACTACACCATAATTTTATATCTTTTTATCTTTCTCCTCAGTTTTTCTTTTTACTGAAGCACACCCTTTAAAAGCTTGCTATGACGTGATTTGTGTGTGGTAAAAATACTAAAATTTATTTTTAAAAAAGTATTTCTATTTTGTTTTCACACTTAACTAATACTTCTAGGACAGCAATTGTTTTCCTTCACCAACTTTCAAGATCTTGTTCCATTGTCTTTTGGCATGTCTTGTTGCTGATGAGAAGACCACTACAGGACTAAATTAAACCTTTTTTCTTTGGTTGCCTTTGACATTTTCTCTGACATTGATATTCTGATCATTTACCAAAACCTATATTAGTGCTAATTTATTTTATTTACATCTTCTTCTTTAGTCCTAATAAATTGTCCACCATCATATCTTCACATTTGCCTCTTCTTATTCTTTTTCTCTCATTCTAAAACTTCTATTAGATGTTAATTTCTTAACTTGGTGTTCTGCACAAGTTAACAATGTGAAGTCACAGTGGGGAACTGATTTACCTTATTTTATTTTATTTTAATTAATTTAAACTTAAATAGCCTCACATGGCTTAGAAATTAAAGTTTAGAAAGAACAGCTGTAAATAAATTTTAAACTACGTGTGTGTGCTATATGTGCATGTTATAACACAGCAAGAAGGCCTTCACCAGAGGCACCCTCAGACTTGAACTCCCTTGTCTCCAGAATTAGACAAATAAATTTCTATCTCAGGTAGTCTCAGGTATTCTTTTAAATTTCTCTTAAATTTCTATCGTCTCTATAGTCTTAGGTATTCTTTTACAGCAGCACAAAATGGACTAAGATAATCGGTACGCAAATGTGTATACATACATATTTGTGTGTATATATACATACACACACACATATACATGAGTGTATGTGGGCATATATGCACATGTACATACAAATAAGTCATAGAGAACAAAATAAGTTCTTCCACAAATTGCATTACCCAAGTAATAAATATTACCCAAGTAACTATATTGGCAAACCATGGAGTTGTTGGTACCATGAGAAAAATTTACTCACCTATTTCTCAGACATCTTTGTCATCACTATTTTTGACTGTGTAGGAAGTTTGGAAAATTTCACACTTAGGGCTCCTACAACTGGTTTAATCAACTCTAGTAAAAGAAAAATAATCCAAATCTCTGCCTGTACTTCATTTAGAAAGTTTCTATTGGAGTTAGAGAACTTCAAATAATTATAACACATAAAATTTTTAAATTTACTGACTTTGGTCCTTTTACTTTCACAAATGTTCCATGTGGTTCCAAATAAGAAGTGCCAAGTACAGTAATAATTCCATCTAGACCACAAGGCTTTGCAATAAGGAGCATTTTTTTTTTTAATAATTTTATTGAATCATAATTATGTACATTGGTGCAATCACAGGGCACGATTCATATACATTCAGAAATATTTTGATCATACTGTTACAGTTATCCTTCATGGCATTTCCTTGATCACTATATAAAGACATTAATACTCTACCTTTAATAAGTTTCGCCAGTACCCTGCTAAGATGCACCGTAGGTGTGTTCCCACTAATTGCCCTCCCTCTACCCATCCTCCCCCACCCCT
>CAUYON010062960.1:0-22580 GCA_963573935.1 Arctocebus calabarensis | reverse complement strand
ATATAGTGATCAAGAAAATGCCATGAAGGCTATCTGTAACAGTACGATCAAAACATTTCTGAATGTATATGAATCGTGCCCTATGATTGCACCAATGTACAGAATTATGATTCAATAAAATTATAAAAAAAAAAAAAACTCTGGGGATAGAAAGGAGAAGAGTGGTTGCCACAGAGTAGAGGGACAATGAGTCCAGAATGTGAAGAGGCAAAGGGGAACATGTTATGGTGATGGAAACAGTCTATATTTTGATCATGATGGTGATTACATGATTATGCACATTTGTAAAATTCATCAAACTGTGCTTTTAAAATTGGTAATTTTACTGTAGGTAAATTATAACTCAAGTTAATTTTTAAAATGGTGCCAGCATTTAATAGTAGCAATAAGATTGAGAGGACATATCTCACAACTGATCACTACACACCTGCAGGAAAAACATCCTGCTTATGATGCTGAATAGTAAAATTGTTATTCTGCTATACCCCTCAGGGTCAAAGTGCCTTTCCCAGTCTGTGGTAGTCATTCTAAAACTGCTTTCCACTGGGAGCGTCCAGCCTGCACAGAAGACTTACTGCATTGTATGTCATAATAAAAGTATTCTTTACTTTATTTGAATATACTAAGAATTTCCCTCTTGCTCAGAATCTACTCATGGCATTATCATCTTTTCAGAGAGCTAAAAGGACACACACAAACCTTTTATTTCTTATTAGATATTATCTCACCCACACAGAGCTTAAAATTACCAATAACAGCAGTAAAATTCTGTCCTTCCATTTATTTGTTTATCTGGGAAGTAAGAAGGTAAGACAAAGAAAAAATGGCCTAATTGCATCCAGGATGGATTTTTCTCTTTTGTTATGCTCAAATGACAAACCCAGGAAATTCTAAATCCTGGAAGCCCATCTGTCAGCATCTGGTTCCCCAGAGACCAAGAGAATGCTTTCATTTAGCTATAGGCTACTATAAGCAGCCACACACCTGCCCGGGAAAATACATCATTTTCTCCAAGTGTGAAAATGACTGATTAGGAGAGTTGGAGCCCTAAACAGAGCATTCAGCCCCATCTGCAGGGACCAACTAGGACAGAGCTGGCCCTGGGGATTCAGAAATTCAGTTTCTGTCTGACAATCTCAGAAACCCCAGGCCTCACTGAAGAAGAAGGACTACCTCTGTCACCAGCTCAAAAAACTCATCAGGGGCAGGGACCCAATCTTAGCTCATTGTTGGTCCCTCACTTACCATCTCCCAGCTGGAGCCTTCAGAGAATAATAAGTGAATGCCACTATACGAGGTGGCTCTAGACAAAGAGACACAGGCAAAGCCACTCTTGTCCTCTTGCCTCAGCATTCCCCTGAACTGCTCAGCTGAGCCTGTCTGCTCCCCAGCTAGGTGGGATTCCTGATCCTGCATCTGCACTCCCATCCCCCTGCATCCTCCTGTTATCCCCCCACATCTTGGCAACACTAAGCCACCACATGATTCTAGTGTTCCACTGACATTCAGAAATATAAGACATTTACTATTATCTAAATTTACAAATCATAATTTAGCATATCATTTCTAACATAAAATGTAGTGAGTTCTGAAAAGAAAAAAATGTCAGTTTCCCCTTCAGATTTTCAGTAAGAATCATTGTGTTCAGGCTCAGTGCTCATAGCTCAGTTGTTAGGGTGCCGGCCACATACACCAAGGCTGGTGGGTTGTAACCCAGTCCGGGCCTGCTAAAAACAACAATGACAACTACAACAAAAAATAGCCAGGTATTGTGGCAGGTGCCTATAGTCCCAGCTACTTGGAAGGCTGAGGCAAGAGAATCACTTAAACCCCCGAAGAGTTTGAGGTTACTGTGAGCTATGTGGATGCCATGGCACACTTCCAAGGGTGACACAATGAGACTCTGTCTCAAAAAAAAAAAAAAAAGAATGACTGTGCTCAGGATAATGTTGAGAAAGGGAACAGTGAGCTACTCTGAGATGCAAATGTTGGTTCATCGGCCAGTCTACACACAAGCTTAACCATCACCACCAAACATTTGCACCTGCCTTATCAGCAGGTACAATCCAAATTTGTGCTTTAAACCTGTACAAGTGGCCAAGGAGCACCTGAGAGTCCTTCACAAATCAAGAAGGTCAGGACTGTCAACCTTCAGAACACTGAGGCTCCCATAGCACCACCACCTGTCTGTCCTGTGGGCCCATCTAGCTCTACTGAGAGAGTGGTAGCCTCAGGCTACATCAAGACTGGGATACATCAAGATCTCATGGTGACCAGTTTTCTGAGCCTACTTGGACAAGGGGGGGGTATTAAAGAGGGGCCCAGGCTTCACATATACTGGGTCATGGCAAAAGTTTTGAGACAGACTGTGTTATGATCCATTGTTTTACTTCTAAGAAACACAGTTGACAGTACCCTTTGTTTGTTTCACTTGTGCAAATTTCAACTTGCTCAGCTTATTGGTCTTGCGAGGAGGTTTTCATTTGTTTTTGTCTGCATAGATTTAACATTTCTGGATTTTTGTGTATCTCAAAATCTTCATCATGACTCAAGTATGCAGAGCAATTTGGCTAAAATGAAGATAGTCTAATCGAGGACTCCTCCCAGTAGAAAACTGTATCATGGCCAGAAGAAAAACATTTTTCTCCTCTGTAGACTGGAAATTCATAAGTTATCTAAAATTCCCTTTGTCTTATGATGGAATCATATTAGTTTTCCTTTATATTTCTCACTGTCAAATTATCTCTTCTTTTCACCCCTCCAGCATAGACCAGTAAGTCATGCCTAGATTCTCAGGCTAACCTTCTTGGCTTTGCTACCCAGTTTCAATCCCATTGACCAAGTAGATACGAACTAAAGCATTACCTACATTTTATTTCGTATTATTTTTGAGAAACATTAGTGAGTCCCTTTAATCTAAAATATCAACTCTGAATGTTTTAGCCAGTCTTTCAGTTCCCCACCACTCATATCTTCCCTACTAGCGATCACCTTCAGTTCCAGCCAGACTTATTCATTTTCACTTAATCACTCTGATAGATACTCATACCTTTCCTCTCTCTCCAAGTTCCTTTCCCTTCAATTTTCTCTCTTCTTACCTCTGATATAGCAACCAACCACATTTCTTTTCTTATGTCTCAACACAAGTCTTAGCTTCCTTATGAAGCTTCCCTACATTTTCTTTAGCTTACCACTGTCATTCCCTCCTTCCCTAGTGTCATGATTCATCTGTAATTCACACCACACCATTTAGCACTCTACTGTTTGCAAATTGTTTCATGCATGTGTTGCTGTGTATTCTGACTTACCTTGTGTCTCTCTAATACTTGTCAGAATGTTAGATACTTCCAGGAAACTTCCTAAGTGATTTCTGGGCTGAAACACTTTGAGAATTATTATTTCCAGCTACTTCCTTATATCTGAAAAAAAGAGAGAGAGAAAATTATATAGAAGCCACTCAGAGAAGTGGTCAAAATTTAATAATTACCCTGTAGATGAATCCTATTCCCCATGAGATTTGACATTTTTCCCTAGGAGAATATTTCTCATCTTCTACACTGCTATTCCGTGGCTTTGACAAATAGAGTTCATCTCAAATCTCCCTTCAAACCATATTTAAACCTCTACCCTTCCAGCAAAGACTCCAGGCTAGATCTCATTGAGTCAGTCAGCTTTGCTAATTTGTAACCTATTTTTTATTTACTAAATGCCAGCATTCAGCTGGAGGACAGATGGAAAAGCTGTAGGTAACTGCTGACCTTCTGATTATAAGGATAAGATAAACATACTTGATTTCACATTCAGATATCTAAAGAGATAGGATGTGAAAGATCTTTCCCAGGGTTAGAGAGAGGAAAAAAAGCATATGGCCCCAAAAAATGGCATATGGCTAAAGGATTTATGAATTAATAGAAGGCAGGATTTACTATAACCATCAAAGCTGATAAGAAATATACTTGTGCTTTTCTGAAAATCTGAATACCATTTTTAAAAGGTTCATTCCAGCGGGGTATTTCTATGCTTTAAGTGAGTAAAGTATACTACTAATAATCAGGACAAGCAGTGATTTTTCTTCCAATGAGAGGCTAGTGGCTGCTGTCACTAAAGCACTGTGGAAACCTGTGACTATTCTGCAGAGACAGGGCCAGCTCCAGGCCCACCTGTGTGACACAGGGTGTTTGGTTTGGTTCTTTCTCTTCTTACCTGCCCTTCTCTGACCTCTTCCTCCTAGGTTCATGTCTCTCCCCAGCCTCCCATCCAGTCCCTTCATGGCCATCTCCCATATTAACCATCCCACCACCTTGCATATTTTTCCTTACTTTTATGTCCACTGCAAATTCCTTCCACCCAGTGTGAGATTCACACTACCAATGATGGGAAGAGGACTTCTGGGGTGACATGTCCCTGCCCCTACAAGGGTCACATGCAGGCATTTGAACAGGAAGAAGACTGATGGAACCCTGAAGAGTGATATATTTACAATTGAATTTCTCGAAAATATTTTGGCCCAAGAGTTTCCTAAACACAAATTATATTATAGACCATCTGAAAGTAGGCTAGAGTCAGTTAGTCGCAGAAAAGGCAGCCATAAGAGACTTTCTGGAGCAACCCTGAGGGGCAGCCTCCAATGTGAGCAGAGTAGCATCTCCAGAGATGAAGAAAGGAGTGGGCCAGGCTGTCAGTCATGTGCACTAGTTGAGCTGAAGTAAAGAAATCAAGGTGAAAAATGCCAGGAAGGCTACGTTAATCAGTTTGATGAAAATAGTTCAGATTATATATGAAACCAGCAATTGTACCCCTTGATTGCACTATTGCACACAGCTATGATTTAATAATAAAGACAATAAAAAAAAAAGAAATCAAGGTGAATTCTAATGAAGAACCACTGCTGATGAGTCATGTGGTTGCTATGTCCCTTTTGCAGAGGGGCCTCTGGGAAGATTGCTATAATGTGTAGCATTGACCAATTCACAAATGACCTTCAGCCTCAAAGGGGGAACTGAGTCTCTCTGATTAGTTAAGACAACCACAGTTAGCATCAGAAAGATATACAAATTTTATTCCACAGACTTATTTTTTTCTTTAAGCAAAAAAATGAGTACTTGCTATTCATTAATGTCTCAGGAAATACAGAATTTTATCAGCAATCACATTTCTTTTGTTTTCTATAGGTCTATTTTTATTTCATTTTCATTTTTTTTTGAAACTGAGTCTTTACTCTGTCACCCTGGGTAGAGTGCCAGGGCATCATCATATAGCTCACAGCAACCTCAAACTCCTTGGCTAAAGTGATGCTCTTCCCTCAGTTGTTCTATTTTTAGTTGAGGCAGGGTCTTGCTCTTGCTAAGACTGTTCTCTAATTCCTGAACTCAAGCAATTCAACATGCTCAGTCCCTCAGAGTGCTAGGATTACAGGCACAAGCTACCATGCCTGGCCTATAGGTCTATTTTTCTTTTCACCATGGACTAGTAATATTTCTTCTAGGGATTCTCTGGAAATATTATATAGTCATTATAAATATAGGAAAATAACCTGGGACAAGCAGGGATGTGGGACCAGGCCAAAGGTATTCATGGACTGGAAAATACAACAGTCAGCGAAGGCTGCAAGGAGATAGGACAAAGGGTGAGATCACATGTGTGGTACATATTTGAAGGGTCAGGAGAAAACTTCTAAATATGGATCAAAAAATGTTTTCACATAGTAAATGAGAAAATCTCATGAATGTTATGTCAATCAGGTTGATAAAAATATCTCAGATTGGATGTGAAGCCCGCACACTGTACCCCATGATTGAACTAATGTACACAGCTATGATTCAATTAAAAAAAAAGTCTTAGAGAGCACAGGAGATGGGAATGAACAGGCATGATTGATTCTGAGTGCCCACAAGGTTCACTGTTGGATAAGGAAATTGAGTTGCAAAGTGCTTGCCAACCATCATCCCCTGTTACCTCTTCCAATGTACGGAGTAAACTCCCAAAGCTAGCGTTTCACTTCTCCTAGATACAGATGCAGAAACTGAGACTCAGAGATACTAAATACATTGCTTGAGGTTAGAGATCAAGCCAATGAAAGAGCTAGGATTTAAGCTTGTTCCTATTCACCTCTTATCTCTACCAGGCAACACTCTACCCTAGTTAGTTTTGAATAATGGGTAAAACGAAAAAAGTGATTTGTAAACATACAGGGGAAAGTTAGTGGAATAATAGGAGACCATAAACCCTGGGAGTGGGGGGTACATTAAGAGTCATCTAGTTATCTGCTTCTTTAGGGAAAGTTTCAGTTTGACATTACCAACAAAAAACTGCTAAATCCCAAAAGAGTCTGAGAGAAGTGATTTCACACTCTTAAATGGTAATATTTTACTTTTAAATGGTGTTCTTATTGTTAATTGTTACTTATTAGTCTTACCCAAGCCCCTCTAGGTATGAAAGAATTCTTCCTACTTAACTGAATGATAAAACAAATGCCTCAAGTGCCATTTTTACTTATGGTGCATTTTTCTCAGCTCCCCAGAATTTCCTATAGACTTACTGCCTTCTGGAAATATGGACCATCTAAGCTTGTATATACTCAATAACACTTTAAATGTGTTTATTCAACCACTCGTCTCCTAATTATTAAGTTTGGATGTACTTCAAGGGACATTTAATCTATATTTGAGTCATTTACTTTGAGCCCATTTGAACCCCAAAGTAGTCTACAAGAAATATTTGCTTCTTATGTGGTATCAGAGCTGCCGCATACCTTAAAATTGAGTTCACTGGATCAAGTGAAAATGTTTTCAAGCAAGTTTTTGAACTTTGAGAATTAAAGAATGATTGTTAACAAACGTCAGTTGCTTCATAATGTTGCTTTATGTGCTAAAATTTGAGTCACTTTGCACCTTTCAGGAATGTACAAAAGACTAAAGGATGTGTTAATTTCATTGGCTGCTAAATTTTCTTTACATTCTCGTCTGCCCTGCATTCACCTATCAGAGTCAGTATTCATGTTTTTGCCCTGAGGCCAAACTGTGCCCTTTTTTTCTATACAGCACATTTTCACATGAGCCTCTTAGGAAAAGTCAGCATTCAATAGAGAAAGAGCCATGTCAGAAATAAATCATAATATTAAGTTACAGAGGAGCAAGGCTGAATACTGAACAACTGGTACACTCTGATAACACAATTTAGGGCAGCTACAAGTAAAATCCAGGTCAGACTTAGGAAGTCATGCAGGGTATTCATTCCTTGTAGAACAGAGAGAGTCTATGTAAATCAGAAATCAAATGAGCACAGGATATTTTATCCCATCTGAAGATCAGTCTACCTTCCTAGTGCCTCACAAATGATATTTTTCCCTTGTGATCTTGACACTGAGAAGTACGAATTAGTGACCTCCCAACAAGGATGTATCTTCTAGGTTTGTTCTTGAAATCGCGAGAATACAGGCAGTTCCTGGATTACAAATAAGACGGGTTCTGTAGGTTTATTCTTAAGTTGATTAGTATGTAATTTGGAACAGATATATTTACCTACTACCTGTAATAGCCTCCCTTTGTGAGTCATACATCATTCAAATGTTTGTAACTTGGGGACTTATTGTAATAGCCTCCTTTCATAAGTGTAAGCTGTACATAAGTTTGACATTTATGATTCTGGGATGGCCTGTGTAGAAACTTAGCCCTCACTGGAATAACACAGTGGCCCAAAGCTCAATCTCAGGATATGTTAGATGTGAGGCATACTGTGGCCTGAAATTCTGCTTATTCCTTTGGATGGAGGGATGGCTGCAGACTTTCTAAAGAACAAGGGTGATTTTATCATCCAAGATTAAATTGTTCTGCTGATGATTAGAGGTAGTCATCTAATTTCTCCTGGTCAGTTAACCAGGTAATTATGACCTTCCCCCTGCTTACTTCTCAAGCTTTCCTCCAGCCACCCACCTGCAGGCAGACCAAATTTTTCAGCACAAACTATGGTTTTGAGGATGCTGTACTTTGACAGGTCTGACTGGTTGTAGAACACTCACCTCTTGACTGTCTGCATGGTGATCAAATTCCCCTCTCTTCCAGGAAATCTTTTTATATTCCCATGCACCATAACATTTTCCCATCTCACCTGTTGCATTGACTGGATAGAGGCTGTTGTTCAGTCATCTCTGTTCCTATGACCTTAAGCAAAAGGCTTGGAACCCTCTAGAAATTGCTAGATATATGTTTTTAGTATGCTGAATAAAAAGCTCCCTAGTATGACAAGGTAATCAAGATTTCTTCTGTGCCAAGAAGAATCTAATATTTCCAAGGCCTGCTTTGACACCCATTTTATTCACACACCTATTTTACCCAGCTAGAGGTGGGAGTAAAATTTTTTACATCTAGTAAGAATTATAACTGCAAGCCTGTAAGTGGGAAAGAAATCAAATGTGACCCCAGATCTAGAGGTTGGATGATGATCACTTCCAAGCTGATGTTTGCACTTCATGTGAGGCAGAGGTTGGGGACCCTCCAGTGCTTAGATACCACAGTTATATAGTTACACTTATTTAACAAATATATTATCACAAAGATCAAGCTCTAATTACTTGGGTAAATGAGAACTATATTAAAATGACTCCTGGGAAATTTTAGCTTTTTATCTTGACAGCATACCCACAAGTCAGCAAATAGTTGCTGGACACTTATTACATGTTCGGTTCAATAAAGGGCCAAATGGCCCTGTGTTTCTCTAACACTGGTTGTCCCCCAAATTCCAGAACTAAATTTCTTACCTGCAAATAGAAAATAAAGTAATTTTCAGAAAAGTACAAATGAAGATAAATAATACAAACTGGAAAACTTTACATTTTAAGGATATTATGGAGACGATCCTGTATAATTTTGAAGTAATTTATAGATTTTGTGATACACTGATGTCCCTACCACTGTCTTCTACTGAAAGAGAGAAAATCTATTCTCTTTCTCTGCATCTTGTCTTCCTAAATAGTGCCAGAGGTACACAATAGCCATCCTCTTTGGGGAGATTTTTATCATGGCAGGAGAAGAGCATTGCTGATACAGTGGAATTGATAACTATTAAAGAAATGTAGGCTGAGATTTTGGAGGGAAATCTATTCTGACAAGCATCTCCTAAGAGGAATTATCATTCTGTTAGACAGTTAAAGCCCTCCCTCACTGCTCCATCCCACACATGCAGCCTGGTGGTGAGGAATCCTCCACAAAGGAGTCTAGATGCCCTACTCAGGCCTTTCTCCAGATTAATAGTGGGTTCTCTGGGCTCTGTCTTTCTGACAAGCAAAGAAGGCTGCAATCCAGTTTTGTCTTGTAGTAGAAAAATAAAATTGGTTTTCTCAGTGATGTGTATCCCCTGGGCCTTTGTGATGAATCAGCTTCCATAGATTCCTTCTTTGACCTTATTAAGGACAGACACTGCAGATAATTTTAATAATGTAGCCTTCAATAGATCAAGAGTATTTCTCCCAAAGACTACAAAACTTTGAAGCTGAGAAGACTAATTAATGTTTTTTCTTTGGGGAGGGACCTGGAAAAGCAGTTAGAAGGTAAAGTAATTTACCCAGAGCTTAGAGAATAAAATTCTGGACTTATTTTTCTTTTCCTTATCTGGGTTTCTCACACTATGAATCGAAAGCAACACATTTAGCCTGGCATTTGGAGCTATAGCCAGCGCACGATCAATGGAGCCCTAATAAGAACAGCTGGCTGAGCAGTCAAAATAATCACCTTTTGGACAATCAATAGGGAATAAAATGTGAAAACAGTTTGATATCAGGTCTTTCTCTAATCATCCCTAATCAAAGGGGTGATGTGTATATTCCACAGACCTTTGATAAGTAGATATATTGGAATTGTTTCAAATAAATGCATAATTAAGATAAATGAACTACATGGCCTGTGGCATATGAAATAGCAGTGTCTGGGTTTGAAGGCAGAAATCTCTACTCTTTCCCCCATACTAGATATGATAAATTAATTTAACATTACCAGCAATAGAGATTTGAAGGGAGAAAAGTGGGTTTTTTTTTTTGTCATGCCATAAAAGCAACAGTAAAAAAAACCCACTACCTCCTTCCCAATAGCCAGAGAAAGAGCCAGTGATTGACTAAAGTTAGTTTCAGCTGGACAGTCAAATTTTATGTGACTAGCTGCAACTTTCAGAGCCTGCTGTGATGTTCCTCAATTGTCCTGCTTTAAAACAGTCACTGTGAGACCAAAACTCTGGCTTCCCCCCAGCTTTGACAGCAACAGAAATCAGGGTTTAGGACATGCTTTGTCATCAGCCTACCCTAGCAGTAGCATGAAATAGAGGTGACACAGTTCTGACACTGGCTGTGTGATCTTCAGCAAGTTACCTAATCTTTCTGAACCTTAATTTCCTCAAGGCCAAAATAAAGACATAATAAGTACTCAAGTTCCTCACAGATCCAAAATTCAGGATCTATAATGATCTGAGATGCTTCCTTGTGGTTCCATTTTCCCTGCAATGTTAATTCTCTTCACAATGAACCCCAGTTCAACAGTTGGCAGGAGTAACCCTGCTGTCCCTCCAAAGGAAACATGAAGCCAGACACCTACTACCTATATTTGGTGAGAAAATAAACAGAGAAACATCAGAACACTTGGGCTATTTCCAAATCCTAGATCATCTATTTATATCTTCCTTCATTCCTCCCTCCCTCACTTCCATCTTTCCTTCCTTCTCTTCCTCCTTCCCTTCCTCCTTCCCTCTCTTCTTTCCTTTTTGTCTTTCCTTTTCTTCCTTCTACTAGTATGTACTTAGCACTAACATTTGCCAGTCCTTGTTCTGAAATTGAGTATAACTTTAAAAAAAGCCTCAGCATTCATGGTGTAGGTGGCCTAAGGGAACATAGACATTGATAAAATAATCATACAAACGTAACTTGCAATCACTAAAGGAATATAAGGAAAGACGCAGGTGCAGAGTACTAGAATATATATACACATGACACAATCCCCAATTAAGAGCCAATAAGTATTCTTAGACCCTATGACAAATAATGAGTCCTGGTGATCATTTCAATGAAGGCACCAGCTCTGCCATATAATGCCATATGGACTACCAAAAGCTCCCTAAGAAAACTGCAACTTTTCAAAATCATTTTTATTAATCCCTAAAGTTATGTTAAGGATAATTCATTTTATCTTAAGTTTAAAATGATGCCATAATCTCAGTCACTGTTATCCACAGCATAGTTGGGTAACTCAGAAACAACTGAGGCTATCTACTGCAGAGGCAGGGAAAACAATTGCTTCATTTATAATGCAGTTGTGAAATAAAAATATTTCACTTAATATTTTAATCTTAATACCTCCTTGGAAAGGAGTCACTCTATAACACTCTATGTGTGTTATTGTATTATTACATTAAATAGCAAATGAGGAATCACACAAAGAGAGTCAGCTGACCCCATAAAGAGAGAAAAGAGCACCAGCTGAAGCTCTCATCAGAGGCTACCTCTCCTACATGAAGGACTCTCACCAAACAGAGAGTCTCAAATAACTGCTTCTTGTCTGTCAGCTTAACCTTAAACCAAGGCTTAAAGTTCACTAAACCTTCAGCCATGTGGATGGCACTGTTTGAAATGTGCACAATTCTGACTCAGGCTGAAATCTTTTTCCAAGTTGTCTGAGAGAGAAGTTTTGCTAAGGAAATTAATATTGCAAAGTAAATTGCTGGAGGCTGAAGTAAGATATTTTAAAAGTATTTATAAATGATTTGCAAGCATTTTCTCAATACCCATTGGTTTTGAGGGGTGGAGCAAGATGGCCAACTGGAAGCAGCTTCTGAAAGAGGCTCCTGTCCAAAAGGAAAGATAACCAATTAAGAAACTGACCAATTAAGCTGAAGACTGGGAGCCCAGCCAAGAGAGAGAAGTAATAACTGCAGGACACCTCTGCTGAGGCAAGCTACGACTCCAAGAAAGCAAGCTTCAGGTATAAAATTCATCTGAAAGGAAAAGTGTCCATCCCCTCCCCTGGGAAATTGTGGGGCTTTTTTGTTTGTTTTTCTGTTTCCTTTCTTTTTTCTCTTCATTTCCTCCTGTGGGTTTTTTACAGACAAGCAGTGAACAGTGGACCTCTTGTCTCACCCCATGGAAGAGGGCTGTGAGAAGTGGGGTCTGCTTCCTCAGACCTTGTGGTGACTCTGAACACTCTCTTGCCTGCCAAAAAAACTGAACTAAAGTTTTCCCCACCATTCTGAACTTACAGTACACCCTTCCCCCCTTACCTGAAGAATCAGAAGCCTAACCACCACTGAGACTGAGGGAGGAGGTTCTTGAGCATTGCTAACTGCCAGACCAAGTGCCCCACTAGCAAAAGACTTTGAGAGGCTGTGGCGAGCCTCCTAGCCCTGGCCAGGGAATCCACCAGTGACAGTACGGCCCTGTGCCATGCACCCAAAGTCTGCCTCTGGCCAGGGACTCCCCCAACAACCGAGCAGGCCACACCCCACACACCAAGGGCCTCCACAGGTCTGCCTCTGGCCAGGGAATCCACCGGAGACCTCCAGTCCTCCGCAGGCCCACCCCCAGCCAGGAACTCCAACAGTGACAGCACAGCCCCATGCCCTGCATCTGCCAGGCCTCCAGAGACCCACCATCTGCCAGGATATCTGCCAGCAACCACGTGGCCCTGCGCCCCACACCCCACACCCTCTGGGCCTCCACAGGCACATCTCCAGCCAAGAACTCTCCTGATGACCACACAGCCCCACGCCCCATGCCTGCCAGTCCTCTGCAGGCACACCCCTAGCCAGAGAGTCTCCAGGTGACCACGTGGGCCCATGCCTGACACCTGAAAGGCCTCCACAAGCTTGCCTCTGGCCAAGGACTCCACCAGTGACAGGTCACTCCGCCAGCCGGGTCTTGATAGGACCACCTTCTGCCAGGAATTCCCCCAGCAACTGCATAGCCCCACACCTTGAGCTTGTTGGCCCTATGCAGGCCCACCTTTGGCCAGGGAATCCACCAACAACCACGCAGCTCTGCACCCTGCACTGTGGGGACTCGACATGCCTGCCTCTGGCCAGGGACTCCAGGAGCCATACAACCCATGCCCTCCCTCCTATACACTCCCTAACTCCGCACCAGCCCTGCCTGTCTGGCCAGGGAGTCTGGAAGCCATGACAACAGGGTCCTCTCTCCAGAGCACCCTGCATGGAGCCCTCCTCTCAGCCAGAGACTGCTGGAGCCATGGGCTTTCTTTGCCAAAGTCACTGGGCACCAGGCACTCCCAGAAATGTGTGCACCATCCCCCGCCCTGCTGCTGGATCCAAAGATGCCGCACTCTGGAGCTGCTCCTGCAGGCAGAACCCACTGAATGGGGCAGTCCCAGAGGAGCTACATAGGGTCACTCCCTACAAAGTTCCAGCAACAATAGAGTGATCCCACTGGGGTCTAATCTTGGAGAGACATCTCCCCAACTATGAGGACAGCCAGAGGCAATGGTGAGAAACAATCATGGGGTGGAATCAGTGGGAAAACGCTGGCAATATGACTAATCAGAGGAGATCAACTCCTCCAAGGAACAATAAGGCAGACACAGCACAAGATCTCATGCATAAACCAATGGCTGAGATGTCAGAAATCAAATTCAGAATCTGGATAGCAAATAAGATCAACAGAATGGAGGAAAAGATGGAATTAAAAATTCAAGTACTAATCCAAAAGAAGTCTCAAGACTGGAAAATCTTAAGCAATTGGATAAAGAAAAACATTCCACCCCAAGCTGAGCACAAGAAAAGAAATAACCAAAATTAGAACAGAATTAAATGAAATTGAAAACAAAAGGATTCTACAACAGATCAATAAATTAAAAATTTGGTTTTTTTGAAAAGGTCAATAAAATTGATAATCTACTATAATTGTGAATTAATCTTTCAGCAATCCAACCAAGGTAAAAGGGCAGGTTTTGTTTTGATCCCTACAGTTACAGGGGTTCATTCAGGTAAGAACTTATGAGGGTTGAGCTAACAACAGCCTAAAATGATTTCCACATCTCTCTTTCATCAGATGGGTCCGGTTTTTTATATCCCCTTGTTACTATCCTCTGGGTTGATTTAGCTCATTTCATTTAAACCAGGTGTTTTGTATTAACTTTCTGGTTAAGTAATGATAAACATGTTTAATACACTACACATACAACAATGGACAGGATTCAGCCCACTCAGTCCTGCAGTAGGCGATTAGGAAGTGTGGGCAACTGCAGTGATCATTGGATCTATAACTCTTCTTTGCAAAAGTGTGTAACAGAAGCTTAAACCTGGTCCATGACTTCAGAATGTCTTTTCAATTGAAATGCTTACCAACATTTGTGAATTAGAAAATAGTGCATAAATCCTTAAAATTCCAGCTCTTCTCAAAAATCCTGACAGCAGAATAATATTTGAATAAAGAAACAATAGCTGTGCATACTACAGCTGGTGTCCTCCTTTTTAGATAGGGCCCAGATTCTGCACATTGCCACCTGACCCAATTTTTTTTTTTTAAGGTGCCCAGAATGCTTTTGAGTTTGAGATCCTTGAAAAACTCTGACAGTGAAGGTTTCTTGCAAGGAGGACTTCATCTTAACTATTTCTTTAAATCACAACATGATGCAGAATGTTCAGATCACATTTGGTTATCAATGTGATTTAGTGAAATAGTTAAATAAGCTTTAAAAAATTATCAGTATATACTCCTACCTCTTGACAGTAATAGTTACTTATTTTAATTAATACCCTAAAGCCACAGATGCCACAAACAGCTCAATTTTATCCAATAATTTCTTCTAAAATCAAACTTTTGAAAAAAAAAATTAGAGTTGTTAACAATGAACAAAACCGACTGTGAGCAGAATTGGCTTTCTTTTGTTTGGTGAAGGAGGATAATTAGCAGGAAATGGTCAACAGATGAGCAGCAGTCAGAGGAAGCTGGAGCACAAAGGACCTCTCACAGGGAGGCAAAGCCCCCAGATGCCCAGGAATTGATTTCATCACAAAATCCCAATAATAATAATTGCTGGGAAGACTTTCCTAGAACAAGCAGTTAAAGCAGGTCACGCATATGAAAAAGTGCATGCTTTTTAAAGTAATATTGGAAGACTTGAAAACCATAAGGATTTTTACAGGTAAGCACTTTGCTAACCAATGAGGAACATTTTAAATTTTAACTTAAAGCTTTTTTAAAAAAAGTCTTTGAACTGGTTATTTAACAGATCCCTCAGCCACAACTCAGCTAGATACAAACAAGACATCTGTGCTCAAAAGTTTAACTTTTACTCTCTTTGTCAGATGAACCTGACAGCAAATGCTTTTTCAGAACAGCCTGACCTCAGAAGACTCAGGAACATCCTGAGTCTGGGAGGGACTAACAGGATTTATATGTACTGATAGGAAAGGACCACTCAGCACCTGGTGATAACACCACATTCAATCAAGGGAAATTAAATTCTAACAGGATTAAAGGAGTCAGCAGTTAATACATAGGAGCATGATTTCCCTCAAGCCGACATGCACATTGAAAGCCTATCATCTGTGGGAGAAACTGCTAAGAACATGACACAATGCATTAAGGTAGGAGGAAGCTTAAAATATGTGCAGAAAGTCTAGCTTTTCATTCTGCTATGGCAACAGAGATTAGGTCTGAATCTCCTCAGATTTATTGCCCTTTTTTCTAACAGTGGATGCAAAAACATGCACCAATATAACACTATGGAACCATCCTAAACAAACTAAAATTATAAATGAAGTTTAAAGTATAACTATCTCAAACACACATGCACAAATAATAAAGTGAATGTTCCAAAATATAAAGTATGGAAATAGAGAATATGTTCTATTTTCCCAAGTCAAGGCTCTTTGGTACTTTGGTATTGTGCCTCAGAAATATAGCTGTTTACTATCTAGATTTCTGTATTTGTTAATTTGCAATTTTACTAAGATCAGAAGATGTCGCAGCTTATGCAAATCAAGGATTAACACCTAACAGCACTTACCAGGGGACTTACCTTTCTACCCCAAATGCTCTCTATACCAAAGAATAATACCATCTCTTTGTGGGTATTGTCACTTCATCAGCTTGTTTCCTGCCATAAACGCAAGATGAGAGATAGGACTCTGTTTCTTCTTTGTTGCTTCTTTCTGCATGTTAAAATTGATTGCAAACCATTAGAAGCTCCAGCAAGAAAGACTGGGAGGGGCCCAGTTAAAGGGCAAGTTGCTCCTTCAGAGAAGTTGTGCCTGGACTGAAGCTTGCCTTTCCCTAGAACAATAGTTCTCTGTCAGGCCTCTCTAAAAGAAGAAAGGCACATGATTGTATGCATATACCTTTGTATGCATGATTGTATGCATGTACATTTCTCAGCCAGAGAAGGAAATTATACTCTGTGGTAGATAGATTGAATTAATGGTCCCAATACTTGACCTCTACCAGTATCCTCACCCTCTGCCCTGTAGATATCAGTGCCTTCCAGCTCTGACTCTCAACACAATTGTGCATTTAATTTGGCCTATAGGATGTTACCAAGTATGATGTAAGAGAAGGCTTAAAACTTACTTGCATATTGGAATAGCTCTTCTTGCTTTTGGTAATGTCGATGTGAGCATGTTGAGGCTAGCCTGTTGGAGCATGAAAGACATGTAGAGTAGAGACCAGTCAACTCAGCTAAGACTGTGTGAAAGCAGCTAGTAGTGAGTGACACTTGCCCACTTCATCAGCCAAACCAAGACTAGAGACCTCTTTTACAACCTACAAGAATGATGCCTTTGTTCCCTTTGGATAATTTCTTACTTTCCTCTGCAAGTCTAGACCTTCAGAATCATAACTGTGGCTTGACCAGTTTTCCTAATATGAAAAAATGCTCCTGTGTGTGTTGGGACTTGGAGGTGGATAGGGTTCATCTCTCCATCTCCATGTCCTCTCTGGTTATACCTGAGCATTTTCCTAAATTGCTAAATGCAATACTTTGGTATTCACCCTGCTTAGATAAGTCCCCACTGTGACATATTATGAAATGTGTTTAATGATTCAAGCCATTTGTGTTTTTCTATCAAAGAAAAAGTAATCTAAGGAACACCTTTGTTTTTTAGGACTTTATCAACATAAGTTGTTCTGAAAGAATCAAGGTGGAGATAAATGACCTTCTTTCAAAGCTGCTGACTTATCTTACTGGTAATAATCAATTATATGACAGAACACAATTGGTTCATTTTATAGAGTAGTACCCTTTGTACCTTCACTTATTTACAATTTAAACAAAAATAATTCTAGCTGAAAGTTTAATTCATTTATGTTTCCAGTTACTGAATTATAGTGAAATTATATTAAAATGCTTTTATGTGTTTTTTATTAGTGATAGACCCAAAACATGAGCATGGAACATTTGAATGTAAAGATATGGGAAACAATTTCCAAGGCAAATATTAAGTAAAAGAAGTCTGGTATAATCATATTAAAATGAATCTAAAATACTTTAAGACAAAAAAAAAGTTAGAGGTTGAAAGTATTTTTATATAATTATGTAAAAAAGTTAAAACCAGAAAATAACACAATTCTAAACTCATATGAACCTAATGAAATAGCCTCTAAGAATATATTTTTGAAATGTTGAAGATCAATATAAAAGACAAACAAACATAAGAAAAATATCTTTATAACTTTGAATGAGACAAACTGTCTTCAATAAGTTATAGTGTGCTAAACATCAAAAAGAGATGGATAATTTTGGATCATTAGAGGTGAAAACTTCTATTTGTCGAAGATACCATAGGGAAAAGAAAAAGATACACTAGGAACTGGAAGAGGATATTTGTCACATGTATCACATCTGGTCCCTCAATATTAGAACAGCTAAATGAGTTATAATACATTTTCAAAATATGTAGAATACTAGGAAGTGTTCAGAATGAATGGGCCTAGGTCACATAGTAAATGGATAAATTAAAAACTAATAATCGCATTGAGTGAAAAAAGTACCACAAATGCTACATGTTTAACACCCTATCAATAAACTAAAAACTAAAAATTAAATTGTTTAAGACTATATATAACTATATTTATATGTATATATAGTTATAGGAGACAAACTGTGACAATCATGAAAATATCAGAGACAGTTTGTTAATCCATTCCTGAGTTGATAGGCCTTTAAGTTGTTTCCACATCTTGGCAATTGTAAATTGAGCTGTGATTCATAAGAATGGAAAAGCAAATATCCAATGTACTCAATACTAATATGAAGTCAGTTGGCAATCTAATTCATGCCCGCATAGGAGAAAAACTTATTTTAATTCAAGTTGCAGGGAGAGGTATTGAAGAAGGAAGGAAAGGAAGGGATTTGGGGGCTTCCACTGAGTGGGCACAACGCAGGGGTGTATGGCACACCTTTTGGGTCAGGGACAAGACCACGAGAGGGATTCTACCTAACAAATTCAAATATTGTGATCTGGTTGTTTGTACCTAAAAAAAAAAAAAAAAGTCAAGTAGACAAATTGGGAAAATAATTATAAAAACAAAATTTAGAGAAATGGTTTGTTCAAGATATGAGGAAAGAAGAGAAAGAGGGACAGACACACTGGGAGAGAATGCAGGGCACTTTACAAAATTCACACCGTGGATAATACCTTTGCATCATGTTTTTTATCCTATCCGCTTCCCTAAAATGATAAGGGGGAATAAGTTGGATTAGAATAGAAGCGTTCTTGGCATTTGCTATTCTGAATGTATTTTCCATCTTGAAGTTGCTGTGCATGAAGCCAGGAGCAATTACTTTTCAAGTGGATTTACTGTCACCACTTTTCAAGGTGTCATTGTCCTGCATTTTAGCAAGAGCTAGCCAGAGCTCCGCATGCCAGGCATTACAAAATAAATAGAGCACTGGAATTCTTTCCATCAATAAAGCAAGGAAATGCAAAACTGAATTCTGATTAAAGAAACACTCCTATCCTTTAGAGAAAAGAATACCTTGCAAGGTTTTGGTGTGGGTGCAAAGATACATTAAAAAAAAAAAAAAAGGAATCTCTTGCTTCTTACAAGTTGTTGGTTGTCTAGGCACTTTGTTTTCCAAAATGTCTTCTGTTTTTCCAACTAAGGATCTTTGTATACAGAAACAATGGCTTAATCATTTTCCAATGGACATTTTTTCCTCACATCAGTCTTGATATAAGTGTTATCTGGAGCTTGATTTAACAGGTGTTAGAGTGGCTCAGTTCTGCTGATCAGAATAGCCAGAAGGGGCCAGTGGCTTCTCAACCAGGTGTTTTTCAGGTGTGTGAATGGTGACATACAGAACAACTTTGATTCATTTACCCACAGAGAATTTAAGTGATGTTTTGAATAATTTACTTGTTTAGAAAAGTTACGTTCTCCCTACCCCATCCATGTCTTGACCTCCAAGTGTTTGGTGTCAAGGGTTTTTTGTTTTGTTTTGTTTTGTTTTTTGGACATGTGACACTAAAAATTATCTGAACTATTCCTGAGAATGTGAAAATGCCAATGAGTCTCAAGCATCAGCAATTTTCCTTAGGTATTTAATAGCTTCCAGGAAATTACAGTCCCATATCCCACGTGGATTTAGTTGAGGAGCAAAGTTTGCAACTAAATACACAAGAGACACTTATTCAACTATACATTATTCATAGTGTTGTAAAAGGATACGCAACCGGCATGCTACATACACACACACACACACACTATCCCCCTTAATCTATTTAAAATCTGTTCCTAGACCTAAATCCCTCAGACCTCAGGGAAATAAAAACAAGGCCATAGCTATATAATTGCAAAGATCCAACTGTGTCCTATTAACTCAGTCACTTCATGAGCTAATTCAGGGGCCATGCGTCCACAAAGCCTCAGTGTGTTTAAGATTTATAATTAAATTGTAAAAATGAAAGCTCATCCTGCCTGTCTTGTTTAAGGAAGGTGTGAGGCTATCATATAAAGTTTTTTTGGATGGACTCTGTATTTCTTAAACCTAACATTTTCTTTTTATTATTATGTCAGTTTGCATTAAAAAAAAATATGGCATTTCTTTCAGAAAGGATATCCAGTTTAAAACTCAAGAGATTAAAAACAAACTTTGTGAGAACCCATGAGGAAGTTCTCTGATATTTTTGTTTCCCTGAAAAGATAAATCTAAAAATACAGACTATGTCTATCTATAAATAGCTGAAATTTTAAAATGTTCCATAGAGAACACTATTTGTAAGCCTGGAATGGTGAGGGGATAAAAGACTGTTAGGCCAGGTCTTCTGAGAAATACATGCCAAGAAAATATTGAACATAAAACGAAGTTTTAGGAGAAATCCCTGTGAGGAAAAAAAATGGGGAATAAACTGGGAAGATAGAGGAGCGCTCTCACATTGCAATATAATTTACAGGGTGTTCCAAAGGTCACCTATAAAGTTGCCATACAAAAGAAAAATGGGAAGTTGTAGCTAGCTGTACCTTTATTTACAAAATGTTCATTACAGATCAGCAGTTCATGGGAGGTATGGCCTCACCACAAACTCAATGATGGGTTGCAGAGCTCAGTTATTAGCACTCTGGGATTTTAACCTGATTCCATTAATATCCTTATATGCTACAAAAAGACACAGAATAATTCAGATAATATTTAAAGAAGATAGCTTTTTTATTAATCAACTTGCTACAGTAAAGCACATAACACAAAATTTCAAAATATCAGTTGTGTACAAAAACCAAGTATAGAAGAACCTTTTTAAGTTGATCATCCAAGATATTGTAACAAGTTGGTCCACATACCAGAGTGGTCAACATAAGGAACTGGGCCTACTGTACTGATACATATATGTGGTACGTGTCTGGTCTAGGAAAATCAGGTCAACTTAAGGAAGTGGTCAGTGTAGGGAGGTAATGAGGTATGGAGTTTCTACTGTCTTTATTTCTTGTCCATAGGTCTCCAGGTATCTTGGTTTGGCTCATGTTTGTGTCAGCTCCACATGTGTGATTTAGGATCCAGGCTGAAGAGGAAGACACAACACAGGACATGCACTACTCCTGGAATCTAGGAAAAAAAAAATAACAAACCACACCACACAAGCACATTTAAAGCCTCTGCTCACATTACATGTGATCACGTTCACATGGCCAAGCCTAACTTCAAGGGGGCAAAAAAATGTAGTCTCCCTCTGGTGCTTGCTAGGAAGCTTTGCAAAGGTAAATGATAAAGGGTGTGGGTGTCTGGTCGTAGTACGCTGAAGCAGTGGAGGAGTAGGAATAATTTTCTATTCTGAAATAGCGCAGCTCCCCTGCTAGAGAAAGCAGCATGGAATTGTAAAAAGGTAGTAGCAGGAGATTTGGCAGATCTCATTGCCTACCCATCTAACACACACATACATATACACACCCTCTTATGGATGGTAAATGTACATAAGCAAGAACAATATAAATATGCATATCTCACATGGAGCCACATGCCTTAATATTGGATAAAAACAAACCACAAAATCTGCTAAGTTTCATCTACTCTTCTTTGTCCATTCAGAATGCAAGAGGGAGAAAGCCATCACCTCTGAATGGAGGTAAAAAACCTAGTGCAAGTGACAAGAAATAGGTACACAGACCCACAATATTAAAAACTTCAGTTACAATGATTTCATAGCAGAAGGACTGGCCCTCTTTGATGCAAAATTTAAAGCCTGTGAGACCGACCACTTCCATTCTGATGGCAAGGTTCCAATGCAGGATTTTTAATAAGGTTAGAATAAATAAGAGTGAGTGAAACCAAAATTGTCTTGCAACAGCTGCTCCAAATTAACTCTCAGCATCAGCCCAGTGAGGAAGATTAAAAAAAAAGAGAGAAATAAAAAACTTACCATGGAATTAAAAATTAGCAACATAAAGATCTTGAGCCTTTATTGAAAGGGTTGAGAGCAGGGATTCAGATATTACTTGGGTAAAAAGAGAAGAAGTTAAGGAAAATCTACTTCATCTTCCTTACTATGTGGAAACATATGGAAGGCTCTGTTGGGGTAATCTTTGGTGAAGTTAAGCCAATAGGAAGAAAAAATAACACGGGTACTAAGGTTAAAAATAAAAACGATCGTTCTTGAATTTATTCCCCTATTCCACATATGCACAAATTTATACGTACATAAGTGAGGAAACAATGGGACATGCAAAAACAGATGACAAATTATATGAGAAAATGTACCCTAGGAAGCAAGAGAAAGCTTTAGGAGTGAAGATCAGACAAGAAAATAGAATCAGAATAAAGTTTTGGCTTGGCGCCTGTGGCTCAATGGGCTAAGGCGCCAGCCACGTACACCTGAGCTGGCAGGTTCAAATCCAGCCTGGACCTGCCAAACAATGACGGCTGCAACCAAAAAATGGCTGGGCATTGTGACGGGCGCCTGTAGTCCCAGCTACTTGGGAGGTGGAGGCAAGTAGACTCGCTTGAGCCCAGGAGTTGGAGGTTGCTGTGAGCTGTAATGCCACGGCACTCTACCCAGGGTGACAGCTTGAGCCTCTGTCTCAAAAAAAAAAAAAAAAAAAAAAAAAAAAAAAAAAAAAAAAAATTTTTAAAAAAAAAAAAAAAAGTTTTTAATTAGAAAAA
>CAUYON010062957.1:0-22633 GCA_963573935.1 Arctocebus calabarensis | reverse complement strand
GAAATTGCAGGCACAGAGAAGTGAAGACACTTATTCCAGGTCACATAGCAAGTAAACAGAGGGTCTCATATTTGAACACAAGTGCTTAACCTCATTTAATGATGAAGAAATGGCTAAGTTGGAAAATTTTTTTTTTTTTTTTTTTTTTAGACAGAGCCTCAAGCTGTCACCCTGGATAGAGTGCCGTGGCATCACAGCTCAGAGCAACCTCCAATTCCTGGGCTCAAGCTAGTCTCTTGCCTCTGCCTCCGAAGTAGCTGGGACTACAGGCGCCCGCCACAACGCCCAGCCATTTTTTTTGGTTGCAGCCGTCATTGTTGTTTGGCGGGCCCTGGGGCTGGATTCGAACCCGCCAGCTCAGGTGTACGTGGCTGGCGCCTTAGCCCGCTGAGCCACAGGCGCCGAGCCTAAGTTGGAAAATTTTTAAAGGTGAGTTACATGGATCAGAGGTTTTTTTTTTAAGGTGGGGAGGATATAAATATATCTGCAAAGAGCGGTGAGATATGCAGAAACTGCTCTCAGGAGACTAACTGTAACCGCCTCCGAGGAGGAGGGGCGGGGAAGGGAGGAAACAGACATTTTAAGTCATTTACCTTTTTTTTTTTTTTTTCAATGAGGCAGAGTCTTGCTCTGCTGCCTTGGCTAGAGTGCAATAACACCATCATAGCTCAGAGCAACCTCAAACTCCTGGCCTCAAGTGATCCTCCTGCCTCAGCCTCTCTCAGTAGCTGAGACTACAAGTGCATGGCACTATACCTAGCTGATTTTTTAATTTCTTGTAGAGACGCTGTCTCTCTACATTGCTCAGGCTGGTCTTGACCTCTTAGCCTCCAGAGACCTTCTGCCTCAGCCTCCCATAGGCGTGAGCTACTGTGCCCAGGTTTGTTTATCTTTTTGAACTGTTTCATTATTTTTTTCTCCTTAGCTCTCCCTTACATGTCAACTTTTCCTTTTTATCATGGGCTGGAATTAACTGTAAAAAGACGAATTCATTACTGAAGTTAAAAAAGCTATAAACTGGCTTGGCACCTGTGGCTCAAGTGGCTACGGTGCCAGCCACATACACCTGAGCTGGCGGGTTCAAAACCAGCCTGGGCCTGCCAAACAACGATGACAGCTGCAACCAAAAAAATGGCCGGGCGTTGTGGTGGGCGCCTGTAGTCCCAGCTACTTGGAAGGCGGAGGCAGGAGACTCACTTGAGTCCAGGAATTGGAGGTTGCTGTGAGCTGTGAAGCCACAACACTCTATCCAGGGTGACAACTTGAGGCTCTATCTCAAAAAAAAAAGCTATAAACTAGGCAAAAGTTGGAATTAAAAATCCCACAGCCAGGCTCGGCGCCTGTGGCTCAAACAGCTAAGGCACCAGCCACATGAGCTGGTGAGTTCGAATCCAGTCCGGGCCCACCAAATAACAATGATGGCTGCAACCAAAAAGTAGCCAGGCATTGTGGTGGGCGCCTGTAGTCCCAGCTACTTGGAAAGCTGAGGCAAAAGGCTCGCTTGAGCCCAGTTGCAGGTTGCTGTGAGCTGTGATCACACAGCACTCTCCCCAGGGCAACAGCTTCAGGCTCTGTCTCAAAAAAAAAATTCCACAGCCAAACAGTCTATGGGGGTGAAATCGAAACTGGGTCCACCTGAGTCCAGTGGTCCCCTGGAAGGGGGTAGGGGTGTGAGGGGGTCTTGAACCCTCTGACACAAAAGAGTTTTAATCCCCAGCCAGCCTATGATCCACCCATCTCTGCAAGTCCCCACGCTTTGGAAAACTTAGCATGTGGTAGATGAAAGAGGGTTCAAGTCACCTCCTTGCTGTGTGGCTTCACCTCTCTAAGCCTCAGTTTCCAACCCTGGAAACCATAACTCACTGGGTTTGTCATCAGGATTAAAAGAGATAAGGGGCTCAGCACCTGTGGCTCAATGTGCTAAGGCGCCAGCCACATACACCTGAGCTGGTGGGTTCGAATACAGCCCGGGCCCGCCAAACAATGAGGGCTGCAACCAAAAAATGGCCGAGCATTGCAGCGGGGGCCTGTAGTCCCAGCTACTTGGGAGGCGGAGGCAGGAGACCCACTTGAGCCCAGGAATTGGAGGTTGCTGTGAGCTGTGATGCCATGGCACTCTATCCAGGGTGACAGCTTGAGGCTCTGTCTCAAAAAAAAAAAAAGAAGAAAGCTATGGAGTAAGTCTTGGGAGGCAGTGAAAGGAAGGAAGGGCAAGTCTAGTCTGAAAGGTTTATGTAAACTGGTGTCATTGTGCTTGATTGATTACCTCCAGTGACAGGAAGCTCTCTCTTGTTTTGATTGTCAGTTCTTATGTCTGGAGTGTGTGTCAAGTTATAGATCCTGCAGGGATTTTTCATCCTTATCTCTTTTTTTTTTTTTTGAGACAGAACCTCAAGCTATCACCCTGGACAGAGTGCCGTAGCATCACAGCTCACAGCAACCTCCAATTCCTGGGCTCAAGCGGGTCTCCTGCCTCCGCCTCCCAAGTAGCTGGGACCACGGGCGTCCGCCACAGCGCCCAGCCATTTTTTGGTTGCAGCCATCATTGTTGTTTGGTGGGCCCAGGCTGGATTCGAACCTGCCAGCTCAGATGTACATGTCTTGGCGCCTTGAGCCACAGGCGCCAAGCCTCCATAGCTTTCTTATACCACAAAACTCATGATATACATATACAACCTTCCCAAAGTACAAACCTTCTTTGAAGCAGCCTTACATAGGGAACCAGATCTAGGGTCTGTGGGCTTACTCTAGTGACAGTCCCTTTTCCCCGGTGGGCCTCAGTTTCTCTTAACAGGAAATTAATGTTTCCTATTTGGGGTTCTTTTTGCTTATGTGAATTATGATAAGTGATTTTATAGTGAAGAGCATGTTACTTGTAATTTTTTTTAATTCTGGTTTTATATTCCTTTTTATTCAATAGCATAATAGTTTGGACACAGGCCAAGTCCAAATTCAAGCTTGGCCACTTCCAAAAAGTTCAACTTCAATAGGCAATTTGCTTAATTTCTCTGCGCCTCAGTTTTCCCATCTGTAGACAAAAGATTATAATAGTATCATTGTTATGGTTTTGTGAGGATTAAATTCAATCGGACACCTAATACAGTGCCTGGCACAAAGTAGAAGCTTGGCCAAATAGTCTCTTACTGTTTTTAAAAAATAAAATATGGGGCAGCACCTGTGACTCAAGGAGTAGGGTGCCATCCCCATATACTGGAGGTGGCGGGTTCAAACCCAGTCCCGGCCAAAAACTGCAAAAAAAATATACATATGAACGGTAATAACCACTATTGGAAGAGGAAAGAAATGGAGTCAAATTCTTTCTGTTTTCCTTCTGCCCTGAGGTTCTTAGACCTCTACCCCACTTCCCCGCTTTCCCAGAATCCCAGCTTGGAGTCCGGGATAGCAGACACTCAACAAATATTTGTCAAACTGGGAGAAAAAGAACTATATCTTGTAATTTTCCATCTTAATCTAGTCTTCCAATTGCCCCCAGGGCTGTTCCCAGTCAAACCTGCCATAAATTAGAGAATCCCAGTCTCCTCCCTCCCCCCAGCATTGCCTAAGAAATTCTGAGGGACACTGCCCAGGCGTTTCTTTCTTTGAGCCTCAGTTTCCTCAGCTTGGAATAGGGACATAGGTTGTTTTGAATCCTAGCTGCCCTTGGAGAAGCGATACAGCCTAGTAAGTTAGTTGTGACCCCCATCAGAGACCCCTCAGAAGGTGGGAGTAACACTCTTGAGGGACATGCATGGGCTCAACTGCACACCTCGCAGGAGGCCGGAGGTTTACTCATGGCCACATTAAGAAGGGAGCCCCATGGGAGGGCCTAGGGCCTCCAGGGTTGGTGGTGGTGGGGAAAGCAGGAGGCTGGCCTAGACACTGCTCCTGCCCTTTTACGGTCTCACAGTGAGTGAGGCAGCACTAACTCGGACATCCGCCATCTGCCTTCCACGGTGCTGGGGACCGGAAACGCGGGAGGGGGGGAGGGGGCGGGACTAGGGGGGTAGCAGGAGAGAAGAGTCCCCGAGGAAGAGGGTGAAAGAGAGCTTTGCTCTCACAAACTGCCCCCTCCTGGGGCAGACACTGAAGGGCTGCTGCTATAATGGGAAAAGGACAGGCAAAAAGTCTTGAAGGTGTGTCTTTGGGTGTCCCCATGCTCCAAATTTTCCAACAATTGCTTTCACACATCAGAAGTAGCAAACATGGGAGGGGGGTTCTCTAATGGTCATAAAAAGGAATACCACCCAGATGTCGGAGGGCAAGGGTGTAGGGAATGTGGAGGAAGTGGGAGGGCGAGGGCATCAAGGAGTTAATCCCCAGTCGTCCCCAGGGGCCTCCCCCTCAGGCTGGGGGCTTAGGGGCAGGAAGTCCCAGAGAGAGTGGAGGAAAGGAGATAGTATTGTCAGGCTCTAGCCCCAGGAGATATTATGGGGGCCAAGGGAGTGGAGGATGGAGGTCGCTTAGTCGGACCCCTAGCCCGCACTCGCCCTGCCCTCAGTGAGCCCAAGAGTTCGGGAAAGGCCCAACAAGAGACATAATTCCTGGGTCCCTTGGGTCCCTCCACCCCCCAGGATTAAATTCCTGGGAAGATAGCTGGAACTATCTGGGAAGCTTGGGTCCCTGGGGAAGAAGGCTATGACCTTGAAGCTTTACTGCACCCCCTCCTCCAACCCCAGGGCACTCGAAGACTGGGGGAGGGGCAATGGTGGAGACAGCGGACGACCCATAGTGCTCTGTGTCCGCCCCCCACACACACACCAGCTGCCTCGACAGGTGAGTCAGGAAGACAAAGGCCCCCCCTTTCCCCAGTTGCCGCGCCCCCTCCCTCCCCTGGGCTGCACAGGTGGAGAAGAGAGGCTGCCCTTCTGGCCCAGGGCCTGGGAGCCGCCCTCAGTGCGGAGCGCTTGCTTGCTCCTAGGCACAGCATGTTTTAAGTTCCAACCAGATCCTGCAGGCTGAGTCTGGGTCTGTGGGTCGGTTCACATAACCCCTTTCACAGGAGGATCTAAGTGTCCCCCAAAATTGAAGGGGCTAATAAGTATTCCCGAAGTTACGCAGCAAGGTCCCACTTGGGGGACTTTTTCCAGAGCCACATAAACGGGGACCCGAAAACAGGGTCTGCGTCTGTCTCCTCTAGGTCCCAGGCTCTCCCAAATCGGCCCCCTACAATCTTTTCTGGACCTCAAGTTGAAGTTTACGGGGAGTCTGAGCCCCACCTAAATCCTGGCATCCCTGTAGGTAGTAGCTGCCGAGTTGGAAGTCCTCAGAAAGTCTTTAAAATTCGGAAGTCTTCGGAGCGCCCCAAATCTGAGAGCTCCCAGGAGAACCTTACCCGCACCACCCCGAGTCTTGGGAGTCATGGGGAGGTGGTCAATATATGGAGGCCATCCAAGAAGATTCAAGCCACATCTGAAGCTCCCAGTGCCCAGTCCCTAAATTCCAGGCGGGAGTGAGCTGGGGGGGAGGGGGACAAAGGCGGGGCTGGGAGCTCGCGCCGGGCGGAGAAGGGTCAGGAAGCAGTTCGGGGGGCTTACCTCATGGCTGCTCGGCGGGCGGGAGGCGCGCCCACGGGGTCGGTGCTCCCGGGCGCCCCTGGTTCGAAGTTCAGGGGTTCGGGGCTAGCTCCAGGTTCTGCTCAGTCTCCCCCAGGGTCCCGCCCCATAGAGTCCGGCTTCCTGGAGGGGAACGTAAACGCGGCCGGGACAGATCCTCAGGCGCCTCCTCCTTCTGATGGTTTGATGGGGGAATCCCTGCAGCAAAAAGAGGGTGCGGCGTCCCCAACCCGGCGCGCCCCCTGGACCGGCGACGGCTACAATGTTACTCTTACTACTGTACTTCTCTTAGCTATATTTCGTTCCAAAATTCCACTCCCCGCACCCACAATGCCCCGCGCCTTAAAGGGGCCGCGAACACCTCCAGGCTGGGGATGGAGGATGCTTAAAGGGGCAAGTCGGCGCCCTCGACTTCCGCAATTTCCCTCTTTACCTAACATAGGGGCGCACCCTAGGTGTCACCCGCAAATTGGGGCCCAAGCTTGGTAGAGGAGAAAGGGTCCTCCCTTAATCCTTAGTTCTCTCCTACTATGGAAATTCTTCGGAAAATCTCAATGGTCAGATCTTTCCCTTCTACCTTCCCCAACGACTTCTCCATTTCTTAACATTCTGCTCAATTATGGGGGGAGGAACCTCTGTTTAAGCAAATGGCCTCAAATTTTCTCCCTTAAATCCCAATTCGGAACCCCCAAGGTCTCTTTTAATTTACGTGAGGACCCACCCCTCTCACTGCCCCCCGCCCGCCCCGGGAAGGTGAGAAGGAAGTGGGCCGAGGGGGTGCGGTCGGCCGCTGACTCACAGCCGCAGGGTCGGGGGTGGGTGGGGGTGGGGATAGGCGGGGTGTGCAGGAGAGGAGGGTCCGGTGCTGGGGACGGGACACCAGGTTCCTGGTGAATAAAGCCCCTGACCCCCTGCCCTAGTATGCCCTGCTATGACTCAGTTTCACTGGCAGAGGACGGCAGGATCACGCCAGCAATCCGAAGGACAGAGCGGTTGGGAGACCCTCCCAGGTGCCGGCTCCCAGGAACCCCCTCCCCCACAAGCAGCTCTGGGCTGAGCCCAGGAGCCCTCCACCGCTTCCGCAGCGGGTCTGGCAGGCCCCGCCCAAGTGACGTCACTCGCGCGGTCGCGCCCCTTCCATACAGCGCCACCTGGCCTGGGTGCGTGAGGTGCCTTAGCCGTCGGAAATCTTCAGTTCCACGTTTACAAGTAGGTAAACTGAGGCCTGGAGGAAAGGACTAAATCTGGCCTATCGTCCTCTTGCCTGAGCTCCCAGTATCGCCAGCGCGAAGATATAAATGTAAAACGAGCAATTCTTATGGCCCAGCTGACTAAGAGAGAGAACCAACCTTTCTAGCCTTTGTCCAGGCTCAGTCTTCTGCCTGGGTGCTGGAATGCTTCATCTTTCTACACCAAGCTCTGACATTAATTCTTCTCTGAAGAACTGATTAACCCTCTCTCCTTCTCCACCCTACTCTGGGGGACCTTGAACCCTGATCCACCAAGGTTATAGTTGTTTCTCTTTGTGTCCCTTCTGGCTGTGAGTTCTTTGGGGGCAGGTGTAGATTAAATTGATTTCTGGACTTCATTTAACCCAACCAGGCCCAGAATGCAGCTCACAAACATTTAGCTAACTGAATAAGAACCGCAGTTCTGGTGGCGCCTGTGGCTCAATGGGCAGGGCGGCGGCCCGTGTACTGAGGATGGCGGGTTCAGGCTCGGCCCCGGGCCAAACTGCAACAAAAAAATAGCCGGGTATTGTGGTGGGCACCTGTAGTCCCAGCTACTCGGGAGGCTGAGGCAAGAGAATCACCTAAACCCAAGAGTTGGAAGTTGCTGTGAGCTGTGTGACGCCACGGCAATACGGAGGAAGTTAAAGTGAGATTCTGTCTCTACCAAAAAAAAAAATACCGGTTCTGTGTGACCTTGGGCAAGTCTTTTCTCCTCTCTAGTTCTCAGCTTTCCCATCTGTGAAAGGGATAGGAGGAGTGACACTTCCAGGTGCCACCTGGACTACCATAAGAATCAGCAAACCTTTCCCATAAAGGTGAAAATAGTAAATATTTTAGACATATTAGACACACGATCTGGTTTCCATCTATTGTCTTTTACAACCTTTTAATATACAAACTGGCTGGGTGCAATGGCTCACACTGTGATCCTAGGACACTGGGAGGCTGAGGTGGGAGGATCATTTGAGGGCAGGAGTTCAAGACCAGCCTGAGCAAGAGCAAAACCCCATCTCTACTAAAAATAGAAAAATTAGCCGGGTGTTGTGGTGGGCACCTGAAATCCCAGCTAGTCGGGAGACTGCGGCAGGATTGCTTAAACCCAGGAGTTTGAGGTTGCCATGAGCTAGACACTCTAGCCTATGCAACAGAGTGAGACTCTGCATCCAAAACAAAACAGAACAAAGGTACTAAGCAGAACAAAGGTACTAGAGACTAGATTCTTGTCTCTAGTAGCAGACAAAACACCCTGCATCAGAAAACTATGCACAATGAGCCTGAGCAAGGATCTTTATAGTAGCAATGTTGTGAGATCAAGAAATTAGAAGTAACTTAAATGTCCATGGACAGGAGGGAGCATGAAACCCTTGCACATCCCTTGGCAGAAGTGCTGGGAGAGCCGGCGGTGGTGGCTCATGCCTATAATCCTAACATTCTGGGAGACTAAGGTGGGTGGACTGCTTGAGCTCAGGAGTTCAAGAGCAGCCTGAACAAGAGGGAGATCCTGTCACCAAAAATAGAAAAACTAACCAGGCATGTGGCCACTGATTGTAGTCCCAACTACTCAAGAGGCTTAGGCAAGATGATTGCGTGAGCCCAGAGTTTGAGGTTTCTGTGAGCTATGATGATGCCATGGCACTCTACCCGGGGTAACAGAGTGAGACTCTATCTCAAACAAAAGGGACTGGGGGTTGGGCAACCTTTCTACATGCTATGGGGGGTGGTCCATAGCCAGATTCCCCAGATGGTGATATGGCTAGGCCCAGTACCTACACCCCTTAGTTTGGCATTATTAGAGTTGGTGCAGTGCCATTGAGTTGGACTCAGTGAAGTACAAGAAGCTGTGGGGCTCCTGCTGGAAACTCTAGGGCCCCCTCCCACTGGCCTGCACCTGCAGAGAGGCATCTATGGTGAGATCTTATTCCTGACAATGGCTGCTCTGGGCAAGGATGATATGGACATAGTAGCTTTCAATAAGAAGTAAAAGTCTGCTTTTAGCAAGCTGGCCAGCAGCATAGGCAAGGAGGAGCAGAGGCAGCAGTGGGCACAGATGCCCATCTCTAAGGCTATTGACTGCTGAGAATGTTTTAGAGCAGCTCCAGAATGGTAGAGACCCTTTAAGCTTTCCTATTCGTCCTCCGGTGTGGAGGTGAGAGAGAGAAAGGATTTTATTTTATTTTATTTTATTTTTTTTTGAGACAGAGCCTCAAGCTGTTGCCCTGGGTAGAGTGCCATGGCATCACAGTTCACAGCAACCTCCAACTCCTGGGCTCAAGCGAGTCTCCTGCCTCCGCCTCCCAAGTAGCTGGGACTACAAGCGTCCGCCACAACGCCCAGCTATTTTTTGGTTGCAGCTGCCATTGTTGTTTGGTGGGCCCGGGCTGGATTCAAACCCTCCAGCTTAGGGGTATGTGGCTGGTGCCTTAGCCGCTTGAGCTACAGGTGCCAAACCAAGGGAAAGGATTTTAGAGGTAACCTCTTTTCCTATTCCCTTCAAAGTAAAGTTGGGAACAGTCTAGGAAACCTGCCCAGCCAAAGGCTCCAAGGGGGGGAAGCAGAAAGATGGACCCATTATTACCAAAAGTCATGATTCTCCTATCTTCACCCTGCCCAATTTATTTATGCTGATGTTAGGAGAGGCCTAGGAGTTGGTACTGCTCTGTTCCTCCCTTGTCCTATATCAGGGATTTCCTTCCAGGCTACCCACAGGCCTACATTGACCTGGTCATTCTAGAAGTTTTTAAGGTCAAGGTGGGTGGATTGCTTGAACTCAGAAGTTCGAGACCAGCCTGAACAAGAGGGAGACTCCGGCTTGGCACCTGTGGTTCAACAGGCTAAGGCTCCAGCCACCCCACACCTGAGCTGGTGGGTTTGAATCCAGCCTGGGGCCCACCAAACAACAATGATGGCTGCAACCAAAAAATGGCCAGGCGTTGTGGCAAGTGCCTGTAGTCCCAGCTACTTGGGAGGCAGAGGCAGGAGACTAGCTTGAGCCCAGGAATCGGAGGTTGCTGTGAGCTGTGATGTCACAGCACTCTATCCAGGGTAGCTCAACTGGAGGCTCTGTCTCAAAAAAAAAAAAGAGGGAGACTCCACCTCTAAAGAATAGCCATAGCCAAGCAGGCTCAGCGCCTATAGCACAGTGGTTATGGCACCAACCACATACAATGAAGTTGGCAGGTTCAAACCTGGCCCGGGCCAGCTGACTAGCAATGATAACTGCAACGAAAAATAGCCAGGTGTTGTGGTGGCTGCCTGTGGTCCCAGCTACTTGGGAGGCTGAGGCGAGAGAATCACTTGAGTCCAAGAGTTTGAAGTTGCTGTGAGCTATGATGCCACAGCTCTCTATCAAGGACAACAAACTGAGACTCAAAAAAAAAAAAAAGTTTTTATTTTAAGAAACTAGAATGATACTTACTATTGAGCCTTTGCCTTAAATGGAAAGAGGGATGTCATTCTCTACCCATGATGGTCCTTCTTCCCTGGCATTGCCGAAGGAGCCCAAAGCTCTCCATGTCTTTCTATCTTAGTGTCTATACTTTATTTTATTTTATTTGTATTTATTGTGGAGCCATAGCCCCCTTGCTTAGGAGGTTCTTATGAAAAATGAGAAAGAGAAGGGAAATGGTCCAGTTGTTTGTAGCTCCTTAAAAGTCAGGCAGCAGAAGCTAGAGGCATCCCAAGGACCCCTTAGGAAGAACTGGTACCCCCTCCAATTCTAATCCTTGTCCATCCCGCAGTGGGGAATACCTCACCCTCCCAGATCCTGAACTGAGCAATAAGGATTATTCCCTGCAAATTTTCGTTGGATGTAAATATAGTAAAAGCTGATTCTGTCTTATTCAAAAAAAGAAGTGCTGGGCAGTAGCTAAAAAGAATGAGGTATGCAAATGACAGGAAAGAGTCTTCAACATATTACTGAATGAAAAAACCCAAGTTGCTTAATGATACACTGGGTATGAAAAAAAATAAATGAAATATGTAAGCTACCATATACATGTGAACCCATGCAGAGTAAAAGGTCTAGAAAAAGTAACTCAAATTAATTTCAGGAGCTACCACTGGGATGGGGAGTGGGACTGTATGGAATTTACAGAGATCACAGAGATCCCAAGGGTCTTTTTGAAAATGGCAAATTCAGGCCAAGCATGGTGGCTCATGCCTGTAATCCCAGCACTCTAGGAGGCTGAAGCAGATGAGCTCAGGAATTCAAGACCCTGTCTCTACTAAAAATAGGAAAACTAGGTGGGTGCTGTGATGGATACCTGTAGTCCTAGCTACTAAGGAGGCTTAGGCAAGAGGATCACTTGAGTCCAAGAGTTTGAGGTTGCTGTGAGCTGTGACACCATGACACCGCACCCAGGGTGACTGAGTGAGACTCTGTCTCAATAAAAAAAAAAATTGGCAAATCCAATCCTGCTTCTGGGCCTTGCACTGACTGATCCCTACAACTTAATTATGTTCTTCTCTACAGTATTTGCATTGCTGACTCCTTCTCTGTTAAGTCTCTGCTCAATTGTTCCCTTCTCAGAGACCTTCCCTGATCTCCCTTTAGAGCAGCACCCCAAGATAGAAAAGGAAGTAGCCAAAGGGCAAAGGATACAGCAAGATTTATCATTGTATACTATCCTGTACCCTTTGCATTTCAAACCAAGTGAATTCATTACCCACTCAAAAGATAAATGAATTAAATACATTAAAATTAAAAAATTAAAAATGTGAAATTAATAAACCCAAAGTAGCTCCCCTAGACAATGACTTATCATACACTGTGTTTTATTTTCCTTGAGATACTTGTCCGTGTGTGAGACTGTAGGAGACAGAAGGTTGGGACCCATAGGAACCCCAACAACATGAGATGATTTTCTTTTCTTTTCTTTTCTTTTTGAGACAGAGTCTTACCATGTTGCCCTTGGCAGAATGCTGTGGCATCACAGCTCACAGCTACCTCAAACTCTTGGGCTTAAGCAATTCTCTTGCGTCAGCCTCCCAAGTAGCTGTGACTATAGGCGCCTACCACAATGCCTGGCTACTTTTGTTGTTGCAGTTGACATTATTGTTTTAGCTGGCCTGGGCCAGGTTTGAACCCACCAGCCTCGATGTATGTGGCCGGCACCCTACACAGTGAGCTACAGGTGCCACCCAGATGACTTTATTTTCTGATTTCCTTGTTTCCTGCTATCTCTCCCAACTGAGGAGGTCAGCCCCATAGGGCAAGGACCTTGTGGACTGGCCTGGTTCATGGCTGTGCCTGGGCCCTGGCATGCAGGAGGTGCTCAATATATATAGGTAAATCATGTTTGTTTTTTACAAGACTATGTATTTGGAATCACTTATGTCATTAAAATTTAATGAACACTTACCCCTATGTCCTTTCAACAAAAGATGAAAAATAGGAAGGAAAGAGGTTATTGAACTGGAGTGATCACTCAGGATCTGTTCAGCTGTAAATATTTCAAAAATCTTGGCTGTTTTTTTGTTTGTTTTTTCTGGTCTGGATGGTGGTGGAATTTCCCCTCTCATAAGACTTTTCTGTGAGTAAGAAGTAGGAAAAGGGGAAATAAGCATTCTGGGGTTCCTCCATCAGCTTGTCTTTCTTCCTGTGGTCCATGTAGCTGGGTAAGGGGGCACTTTTATTCCTGGGTTTTGTTGAGGCCCCAGTTTACTGTTGGGTTCCCAAAGGTCAACAGCTATCAGGCTTCCAAGTCCAAGACAGAGCCCGAATGGGTGCCAGTGAGCTTCCCAGCCTCATCTTGCCCTTTCTGTAACATAAAATGTGGGAAAAAGTGAATAGGAATCCCTTCTTGTCTCTCAGCACCTACTCCCCTGCCTCTGGAAGCAGCACTCCTACTTTCCTTTGGAGGGACCACCACAGCCCATCTCAGTCCATCAGGCTTTGGGTGGAGAAGACCTCAACCCCAAATGATAAGCTTGGGCACATGACCCTAGGCTGGCCAATCAGAGACACAGTGATTTGTCAGTCATGTGACCCTGCATGGCCAATGAGAACCAGTCCTGGGACCACCACAGCAATTGCTGGGAAATTGGTGAGCTCTCTCCCTCCCCTGGGGGATATCAAGCTGGTGGGATGTCTACCTGGATGCAACTTAATTTCATGAGAGGCCCTGCAAGGGAATGACACCAACTCAAAGGAAGTAAAACTAAGAGATTCTTCCTGATGACATCCTTTGACAACTGGATGCAGCCATGACTTAAGGCCCTGAAGTCTTCAATCACAAGACCCAGTAAATTCCATTTTGCTTTCCCAGGTTGAATTGGGTCTTTGTCACTCACAACTCAAAGAATGCTGGAAAATACCTCCTTATATGCTGCTAAGAAATTATCAACAATGCCCCCTCATCCACATGATAATAACCAAGCTTCCTTCTTTGCTATGCAAAGGCCTTGGGGCTCTGAGCCCAGCTTCCTCCTTCACATTTCCTCCCTGGCCCCCACCCAATACCTTGGTTCACTGCCACCTCTTCAGTCATTTCCAATATCTCCTTGGCTATCTGGGCCCAATTACAGCCTCTCTGGTCTAAGACCTACACCATACTCAGAGATGTCCTGATATGTATCTGCTGTGCACTCAGTCTTTGGAATTGGTCATTAACGTTCCTTGAATTTTTTTGCCTAGATGGGGGTATGTGCTTGGGATAGGAGGCTTTATAAATTATAGGGGCTACCTTTCTTAGGAGGGAAGCACAGTTTCTTCTCTGCATCCTCCCATCACATCTAGCACAATGCTTCAGGGCCATTGTGAGAAGACATTAAAGTATCAGGCAAGACCCTTGCTTTTACTGGCTTTAATTTCCCCACCACTAAGACAGGTGGAGGGGGGGAGCTAGATTACATGCTCCTGAGAGAATCATTTCAGGACACAGAATTCTTACCTCCCAGCACTCTCTTGAGGCCTGGCAGAGCTGAGAATAAGCTTCAGCGATGATGGTGGCCCTGGAGAGCAAAGGAAGGTCCTCAGAAAGGGATCTTTCTCCTACCACCCCACCCTTCATTAAACCCCACTCCAGCCCACCCTAACTCACTTGCAGTACAGCCCTCCCCCAGGAGGTAAATCTGGGATGTCTTCTGAGGCCAGAGTCATAAAAACACTGTTTAGGCTGGGGGGCTCCTGAGCAGAGGCACACAGCTCTGAGAAAAAGGCAAGAATTATGGGAGAGTTCCTTGTCAACTACCCCCCCCACTGGGGGTGCCTTGCCCACCAGCAACTCTGTGGCCCAGGGTTGTGTCCAGCACCAACTCCCTCCTGATGGCCTCCTCACTAGGTCTGGGAGCCCCTGGGAAGCAGACCAGGATGCAGGTCATGTTGTCCAGGCTGCCCTGAAGAGGGTGGAGAAAAGGGAGTCAGTGGGTGATAGTTGAAGGGAGAGATTCTCCAACAATCCTGGTATTCAAGTCCCCCCTTCCTCATCCTGGTTATTCTCCTTTCTTTCAGGTCCCACCCATCAGCCAGTTCTCTCTAACTTGGCTCAATTCCTTAGGTCACGCTCCCCACCCCTAAACTCTTCCTATTAAAAGATACCAAGCTCCTACTCTGAAGTTCCGCCCACTCTGCTGTCTACCTGTTCTTCCATCTTTTAGCACTAATCTTACTTCTGGCACTGCTCCCCACAGGCCTACAACCGCTGCATTCCAAAAGACTGCGCCCCCTTCTCTTAAGGCCCAACCTGCTGCTGTCCACTAGCGCCTCAAAGAAGCCCCCAGGCTCTGCTGTCCCCATATTTTGGTTCTGCCCTTTCCAGTAGACCATGACCTTTAGTTGAGCGGGAGGCGGGCAGGAAGGCAGCTTTATTCTAGTTTTTACTCCGCTAGATTTTACTGTGTCTTCTCCATCAAAGCCCCTCTTCCCCTAAACCCTGAGTTCTTGCCCGGGTAGTGTACCAAGCTTCAATAATACCATGCCCCATCCCCTGGACCTTGCAAAGACATGTGTCCAACAGCTGCGCACAAAGAAGCTCTGGGGCCAGGCCTAAACGGAGGCGCGAAGCTACCAGCCCGGCCAGGTCAGCACCAGATATAGCGTCCCACACGCCGTCAGAGGCCAAGACCATGAACTCGTCCTCAGCCTGGCGCGCCAGTGCGGCCACTTCAGGCTCTGCGGAAACGAGCTGCAGCTCTGGGGGCCTCCCCGGAGCCTCCTTGTAAGCAAAGTCGCCTAGTGCTCGCGACACGGCCAGAGAGCCTTCGATGCGCCGGCGGCATATGGTGCCGCCCGCGTCGTGGATGCGCTCCCGTTCCCGGGGACGGAAAGGTCGGTGGTCCTCGGTGCTGAAGGCCACAGCACCGGCGCGACTCAGTACCCCACGAGAGTCACCACAGTGCGCCAGGTATAGAAAGCGCGTAGAGACCAGCAATGCCACAGCCGTGGAGCCGCCCTGTTCGCCTCGGGGCCAGAGCGAGCGCAGGCGCTCGTCTGCGCTCAAGAAGGCTCGGCGCAGCGCCGAGCGCACGCCCTCGGGCTCGCCAGGTGTCGAGCCCAGCGCCTCGATCACGTGGCCTGGCAGGTGGCGCGCACCAAAGCGAGCAGCTCGCGCCCCGCCGTGGCCGTCGAGTACAGCGAAGAAAGCCCAGCCCGGGGGCAGCCCAGGTAACGTGAGCCAAGCGCAGTGCGCGTCCTCCATGCGTGCGCGCCAGCCCTGAGCTGCGCTTGCCCCGAAGCGCAGGCCCCAAGGGGCCGCGGCACCCCCGTGTGGCTGCTGGGCGCACCGCGGCGCAGCCAGGAGAGACTGAGGCCGATCCAGGTCCCGGCGGCCCGCCTCCCCGTCCTCTTCTTCCTCGTCTTCCCCTTCCTTTTCCTTGCGAGTAGGTCGGAGGAGACGCTCCAGCAAGCGGGCAAGGGCAGCCATCGCTTAACCCTGGATCAGGAAGGCTATACACCCCCCCTTTAATCCCCTTCGCTGTGAGATTTTAAACTATCTAAATCTCCTTCCTGTCCCTTGACCTGAACTTAGCTCGGATCACTAAAATGAATTACACTTCTGGTATTCTGTCCCGCAACTTCGGACTGGAATTTTGTCACGCACTATTATACATCATCATTTCCAATTTACGAAAGAGGAAACCGAGTCACAGAAGACCGAAACGGTGTTAAATACCGTACTTCTTTTAGTTTGACCCCTCCCCTCAGTCTCTTACCCCTTAGGTTGCTAGGGGCCTTAGGTTGCTTTCTTTTTCAAGTTCTCCGCATCCCTTCATGCACACAGCCTCGGTCAGACCCTTCCAGTTTTCGCAGTCCGGGCTTCCCACTTCTAACTGCGACTCGTCCGGTTATTTGGATAACTATAAATTGTTTCAGCCCCACCGATGTCTGAGTTCCTCCCCCTGCCTGAAAAGTTTGAGCCGTTTCTTCCCGCCCCCTTTCGCACTGTCGCTGCGAAACTGGGCTCAGAATTAACCTAAGAGCCTTGATTTTATTCCCTCTTTAATGACACCCCTAGCTACAGCCCAACACGTTCTGAGATCCAGGCCCCCATCCTCTTGCCAATTCTTCTTCACAATTTTCTCCTTGGCCCCTCCCCCTAGCCTAGGCCCCTCCCTTCTTTCCCTTAAGGCAGCTCCTCATTCTGTGTAGACTTCTCTTTCAGGCCTACTCACCTACCCTCTTTGCTTCTCCCCTCTAGTAAAAAAGCCACGCCCTTTCCACGCGAGCTCCTCGGCGTTTCCCCGCCCCCGGCCTCCTTCAGGTCCCACCCCTCCTGTCTTCTGGCCCCGCCCCAGGCCCCGCGCTGCAGTGCCGTCCCACCGCTGCCCCGCCCGCCCCAGACAAGCCAAGCTGAGCAGAGGGCGGCGGCGGTGGCTGGAGCGGCCGCGGAGAAGGAGGCAGCGAGGATGGCGACGGCGTCGTGGGCGCGGCGGAGATGAGCTCCAGCGGCCCCAGGCCCAGGGCGGCGCGGCCGGAGGGGGCGGGGGTCCCGATGCAGGCCCGAGGGGGGCCATGGGGCAGGTCCTGCCGGTCTTCGCCCACTGCAGTGAGTAGAGGGAGGCTCGGGCCTGTAGGGATCCCAGAGGCCTGGGTGGGGTCCTACCCGGTATCCCTTCCGCGCCTCGCCGCGGGAGAGCTGGGACGGAGGGAGGAGGCGAAGGAGACAAAGGGAGCTCTCCCCTCCCCCAGCTCTCTGGCCAGCGACGGGGACAGCCTGACCCGGAGGACCCGGGTAAAGCAGGGCGGAGGTAGGGGGCACTAAGATATCTGGCGAGGGGCGCGCTGGGAGCTGGGATGAACCACCCGGCCCCACCCGGGAGTGAGGGCTAACGCAAGGAGCTGTCCCCTGGCTTTGGTGCTGGCCGCAGCTGCCTGGGTGGGTGTTGAACGGAGGGGTAGAGCCAGGATGGAGAAGAGGGGTCAGACTCCCTATCACTTGTTTTCGAATCCTACCCATGTTGTCTGCCCAAGAGGCACCCCGACTTCGCCCAAATTATCCAATCCCCTGCCCCCGGAAAGCAGCCATCCTTTGGTTGGGGCAAGGACTTATGTGTCCTTAGCGGACTTTACCGCTGTTTAGTGGTAACGCTGGAGAAGACCCACTCCGCTCCAGGCCTGAGGAAACGAGGTGGGGGCGGGGGAGTCAGATTTCAGTTTCCAAACAGTATTGAGCATCTCTTGTGTGCAAAGCCCCTGGTTAGCTCTGGAGAGCTGGATTTCTTGTCAACTATTCTCTGTCCCACACCCTGTGGTCTAACAGGTATTTCCATGATCTTAGATTTAGCTACTTGAATGTCTTTAGTAACCAGATGCCAAAATTCTAAGAATTTGTGATTTCAACATGTTAAGAGTATCATCCTCACATTCTCAGATCTTGTCTTTACTTTGGACTACAAACGGAGGACCTGCTGATCCACCCCCTCTTACCTCTCTGGGCGCATCTCCCATCCCTCTCCCAATCACTTGCTCTGCTGTAATTACACCTTCACACCTCTCTGTTCTTCAGATATGCCAAGCATAATGCCTTTACATTGCCTTTCCCCTCTGCAAGTAGACATCTGGAAGACTTCTTCCCTAGATATCTCCATGGCTCCCTCCCTTCTTTCAGGTCTCTGCTCAAATAACTTATCAGAGAAACCTTCCTGACCATACTGTCTGAAGCAGCACCCCTTTGCTTTCTTCTCCTTCTCCTTCTTCTCTTTTATAGAGACAGTCTCATTTTGTAACCCTCGGTAGAGTGCTGTGGTGTCACAGCTCACTGCAACCTCCAGCTCTTGGGATTAGGCCATTCTCTTGCCTCAGCCTCCCAAGTAGCTGGGACTACAGGCGCCCGCCACAATACCCGGCTAATTTTTTGTTGCAGTTTGACCAGGGCTGGGTTCAAACCCGCCACCCTTGGAATATGGGGCCAGTACCCTACCCACTGAGCCACAGGTGCTGCCCAGCACCCCTTTACTTTCAAGAGTACCTTGCATTATTTTACTCCACACATTCATCTGAATCCAACATCATGCGTTCCTATTGTGTGTCCTTTTTTTTTTTTTTTTTGAGACAGAGCCTCAAGCTGTCACCCTGGATAGAGTGCCGTGGCCTCACAGCTCACAGCAACCTCCAATTCCTGGGCTCAAGAGAGTCTCTTGCCTCCGCCTCCCAAGTAGTTGGGACCACAGGCACCCGCCACAACACCCGGCCATTTTTTTTTTTTTTGGTTGCAGCCGTCATTGTTGTTTGGCAGGCCTGGGCTAGATTCAAACCTGCCAACTCAGGTGTACATGGCTGGCGCCTTAGCCCGCTGAGCCACAGGCGCTGAGCCTGTCTGTCTTTTCTGTAGAGTGTTAGCTCAGGGACAGCCAGGATTTTTGTCTGTGAATACAGCTACGTATTCACAGCTGTATCTCTAGGGCCTAGAACAGTGCCTGAATATTGTAGGTGTTCAATGAATGGCTTTTGAAAGAATGAATTGAAACTTCCTAAGATGCCTAATTTAAGGATTCTACAATTAAGATTCCTGCCTTTGCACTTCTAAGACTTTGAGCTTCTGATGGCAGTGATATTAAGGTCTGTATGCAGAATGTTCTAAAATTGCCATGATTCAAATCTCCAGTAGAACCTCTGTAAGTTGACCATCCAAGAGATTGTAACAAAAGGAGGTCAACATACAGAGGTGATCAACATAAGAAACTAGGCCTACTTTACTAATAAAGTAGGCCTAGTTCCCCCACCCCTCCACATACATGTGGTGCATGTCTAGTCTATGAAAATTAGGTCAGCTTAGGAGGTGATCAACTATGGAGGTCCCACGTATTCTTTCTTTTCTTTTTTTCTTTTTTTTTAGAGACAGAGTCTCACTTTATGGTCTTGGGTAGAGTGCCATGTGGCCACACAGCTCACAGCAACCTCCAGCTCCTCCTGGGCTTAGGCGCTTCTCTTGCCTCAGCCTCCCGAGTAGCTGGGACTACAAGTGCCCGTCACAACGTCTGGCTATTTTTTTTGTTTGTTTGTTTTGCAGTTCGGCTTGGGCCGGGTTTGAACCCGCCACCCTCGGAATATGAGGCCGGCGCCCTACTCGCTGAGCCACAGGTGCCAACCGGTCCTACGTATTCTAAGATTCCTTATTTCGTACCAGGACTGGCATACTTATGTGATTCGGACAGTCTAAGCTTTTAAGTCTTCAATTCTTTCTCTCTTGCAGAAGAAGCTCCATCTACAGCCTCCTCTACCCCTGATTCCACAGAAGGTGAGTGAAGAGGAGGTGGGGGTGTCACTGCAAGGCAGGTCAGGGTTCTCAGAGAAGCTTATATAGCTCTCCATCCACTGCAGGAGGGAATGACGACTCAGATTTTCGGGACCTGCACACAGCCCGGGAATTCTCAGAGGACGAGGAGGAGGAGACTACTTCGCAGGACTGGGGTACCCCCCGGGAGCTGACCTTCTCCTACATAGCTTTCGATGGTGTAGTGGGCTCCGGGGGACGCAGGGATTCAGCAGCCCGACGCCCCCGGCCCCAGGGCCGCTCAGTCTCAGAACCACGAGATCCTCACCCTCAGCCCGGCCTAGGAGACAGCTTGGAAAGCATCCCCAGCCTGAGCCAATCCCCAGAGCCCGGACGCCGCGGTGACTCTGATACCGCTCCTCCGGCGGAGCGCCCCCTGGAGGACCTGAGGTTCCGGCTGGACCAGCTGGGTTGGGCAGCCCGGGGAGCGGGATCTGGGGAGGACTCTGCCACCAGTAGCTCCACCCCTCTGGAAGACGAAGAACCCAATGGATCGGAGCCTGGAGAAATTGGGGAAGGTGAGATGTCCCAAGTGCTGGAACCAAAGCCAAGAAGGGTGGGTGGTCTCTCTTCAGGGCACTTCCAAGAAGAAAGCTCATGGCCTTCTCTCTCTATTGCGCCAGCACTGGACCTACATCTCCCACTTGCTCAGTCCTCACCACCAGAGGTCTTGACTCCCCAGTTCAGTCCGAGCTCTGGGACCCCCAAGGCTGCTACCCGGTCCCCTCCTGGATCTCAAGATTCGAACTCTAGTCCTGATGGGCGCTCATTGGAAGTGGAAGAACAGCTGTGGGAGCCCCTGGAGCGGGAGTCAATCAGGGGACAGTGCCTGGATAGAATGAACCAATCAGCATTCATTTTGGGGCCACACCTTCTAGGTAAGCAACCTAGTTCCTCCGGACTATAGCAAGGTAAAGGGTGTGAGGATTGGAATTTGAAGGGACCAACCTCGTAAAGGAACAGAGGGTAATGGAGAAGGGAAGAGGTGTTGTTATTGTCTAAACATCATAAACTCCGGCCTTTTAAAATATTTCCTGTTATACGAGATTACAATTGGCTTTTTCTATGTGGTTCCCCGCCCACTTGAGAGTTAGCCCTTCTTCAAGCTTTAGGATTGGCCAATTGCTAATAAAATAATCCTCCCTCGGGCGGCGCTTATGGCTCGTCGAATAGGGCGCCGGCCCCATATACCGAAGCTGGCGGGTTCAAAACCGGCCTCGGCCGAACTGCAAAACAGAAAAATAGCCGGGCATTGTGGCGGGCGCCTGTAGTCCCAGCTAGTTGGGAGGCTGGGGCAAGAGAATCGCCTAAGCCCAGGAGCTGGAGGTTGCTGTGAGCTGTGTGACGCCACGGCACTCTACCAAGGGCGATAAAGTGAGACTCTGTCTCTACAAAATAATAATAATAATAATAATAATAATAATAATAATAATAATAATCCTCCCTCTTTTGAGTGCTCCCTCTAGGGGTTGATTTTGTAAGGGCTAACTCCCTGAAAAACTAAGGTTTTCTCCTATATGTGGTCGTGAGACATTTGCAAGTAAGCTGTATGCTTTTTAAAGCTCTTCTTTTTCTTGACTACATCTATTGGCCAGTTGTAAAGAGACCAGCCTTACTTTAAAATATGCTCCGCCCCCAGGAATGGCCAAGGGTTGGTCATAGACATTGCTGCTTTTGGGATGTTTACTAGAGTTCCAATTTTGGAAATATCCCCACCTCTATGGATAGCCATTGGCTGGGTACAAAGGGGACCCGCCCCCCTACTCCCTTCCTCTGGGTTCTACTGAAGTGGGCAAAATCCCCGAGAAGCAGCAGTGTCCGTAACCTCTCACTCGGAGCCGAGATGGGGAGTAAAGGTGGGCTTGCGGGGCCGGCTGGACTTGGGCTGGGGGACGGCAGAAAGGGTCCAAATTCGCCCTATCTCCCTGAAATCTGGAACGTATGTCCTGTTGGTCTGATTTCCCAGTGCTGCTGGCTGGGGCTGGGGGATTACAGGGGCGTCTAGGGAGGGCGTGAAGGGAGCGTGGGGTCCCCTCTCCTCCGAGCCAAGGCTTTGGGGGCCAGGAACAGGGAGACCCCCTCCCCCAGCCTTGAGCCCAGGCGGCGCTGTCACTCAGAGGTTGGATGGGCCGGCACAGCTGCTGGGTGAGGCCCCCTCCCCCCCAGCGTGCCTAAACTTAGCCCCCGCCTCAGGCGACCCGGCCCCTCCCCCACTCACTGGCGCGGGCCTCCTTGAGCCAGTTGCAGGGGGCTTCCCTACCTCATTCAGAGGTAAATGGGACATGAGCGTACTGAAACGAGGGAGGGCAGCCTCAGAGCCGGGTGGGTGGGATGGTTCTGTTTGATTGAGTGGAGAGTGGGAGAACGGAGATGAAATAGGAAGGTATTAAGCTTCTGGGTCAGGACTCACATGGCGCGGATTTTAAATGTTCAGATAGATGAGATGAAACGCTGGGGTCCAGAGGTTTCTGATCGAGGTTCAGATTGGGCTTGGGAGATGAGTTTAGGGTCTCAAAAGGGTGCAGAAATTTGAATTAGGGCTTAAAAAGGAATATGGTGTATTAATACATTTAGGATATAGAAAAATGTTGATAAAGGTATTAAGGAGATATAACTTTATACCAATTGGGTTGGCAAAAGTTTAAAAACAATAATAATAGTAAGCAATCTGACAAAGTTTATGCCATTAAAAAATACATAACCAGTCCACCCAGCAATTCCAACTCTGGAAAATAGAAGCTATAAGAAGTAAGAATATCTGTAAAAGGGTGTTGCTTGCAGCACTCTTAGGAGTTAGGCAACAAAGTGAATGACCCACCAATAGGTCCATGGCTGAATAAAATGAATGGTGGCACAGCCGCACTGCGCAATAACACGTATTCTTTTTTTTTTTTTTTTTTTTGTAGTTTGGGCTGAGCTTGAACCTGCCACCTCCGGCATATGGGGCCGGCGCCTTACTCCTTTGAGCCACAGGCGCTGCCCACAATAACATGTATTCTTTTTTTTTTTTTTTTTGAGACAGAGCCTCAAGCTGTCACCCTGTAGAGTGCCTTGGCATCACAGCTCACAGCAACCTCCAATTCCTGGGCTCAAGAGAGTCTCTTGCCTCCGCCTCCCAAGTAGCTGGGACTACAGGCGC